>JAJJWW010000713.1:600000-833784 GCA_023531295.1 Papaver armeniacum | reverse complement strand
CTCCTCGCGAGTGTGTAATTGTCTGTCCTTGCGACACCCCCTAAATCTCGCCAAGTCTTCACACTTTTCTCATGTTTTGGCTGTCGTCATCCATTGCGTCATTTATATTACTTCCATGCGACGCCTTCGCAATGTAGTCGTTTATTAATCTCGCGAAGTATTGGTGTTGCGATATTCTGATCCTACATCTTGCCTCTTTTTCCTTGAATATTGCTTGGAGAGCAATTTTTAAGGAAAAATTTGTTACTGTGTTGATCTTTAACATTTGTTGATGAAGGAACGAGTGAAAGAATACTGGACTTGAAAAGTACGTACTTGCCTCTATTCTTTTGCGAAGTTCCGAATCTTTGCGAAGTGAACAAGAAGTAATATATTTTCAATTTCCCACAAAAATCTATTTCACTTTAATTCCTTGAATCTTGGGATGACCGTTTACACGTGTCTAAAATTACTCCTTTTACCGGTATATTTAATGTTATCCGGTCACTCTTTTTTCTTCTATTTAAAGGAAAACTCGCTCGTAAAAAACATTCTTTCTCTTCTTCTCTATCTTCCTCATCGTCTCGCAACTATTTCCTGCTATTCATCTTCATCGTCTTCTTTTTATTATCTTTCTCATTATCGTTTTCATGGCATCCGTGTTCGTTAATTTCATTGATTTTGACTATTTTCTTGATTGATCTTCCTTATTGAAATTACTTCATCTTGATTCTATTCTTCTTTTGATGTTTCTTTCACCATTTTTGTTTCAAAGAAGAATAAACCCGAGCTCTAAGTTTACCGTGGTGAACCCTAACATCCCTACTGGGTTCGCAAATCAAGTCTCTCGCTTCCAAAAAAGACCTACGAGTAGTAAGGTATTTTAGAAATATTTACTCCTTTAATAGCAATTTTATTGCCTCTGTTTTCAATTGATTTATTATTCGCAGATGATAAGAATGATGATAGATCTCCCAAAAGGCTTCGCCATAATAAACCCGATGCTTCGCCGCTGCTCCTACTGCTTTCCTTTTCGGGATTCAAGCATTCTACTTTCCCTACGATCTTCACAAGGCAAATCTCCTCTTCAGTAGCGACCTCTTCGCAAGATAATGTACCATTCCCTACGATATCATCGCAGGATAAATCAATCCCCGAATTTTCTCGTGAATGAAATTCTTCAGATACGCCTCTTCCCACTTTTACTTTTACCTCGCCCCACCTATTGATCGGTTTCTCCAATTGGCGGTCTTATAACCATGGGTGATTCAACTTTTCCTTCTTCCTCTACTATTTCTTCTTCCTCAAAACCTATATCTCTTAGCAAAGAAAATTTGGAAGGGATGGATATAGCTTTAAAATTTTATCAGATACCATGAATGATGTTAAAAAATCCTCCGCTGATCCCACCAGATCTAGTGTTTTCGAATCTTTGGGTAAATATTTTGGTTCCGATACGATATCGCGAGTATCCTTAGAACAAGAAATTAAGACTTTGAAGAATAATCTTTGTAGTACCAGAATGTCGCGAGAACAATACTTCGCGAGATCAATAAACAACTGCATTGCGAAGAAGTCGCATGGAGGTAAATAAATGACGTAATAGATGACGACAATCAGAACATGAGGAAAGTGTGAAGACTTGGCGAGATTTAAGAGTGTCGCGAAGGCAAACAGTTGTATATTCGCGAGCATTCGCGAGACATTTCCGAAAATAAGGGACAGTATAGCTGTCACCCACTATGTAATACCCTATATAAAGGGTCGAGTAAGTCTGTTGTAGAGAGAGGTCTTTTTTGAATTGTGAAACAAGTCATTAGGAGAGAGAAAAGAAAGAGAGATTATAATTTCTTTAGCTTTGTTCTACATTTCTTTGTAAATCTTTCAAGAAAACAATTAATAAAACGCATCATTCTTCATCTTCAAATGGATTGATTAAACAGATTTGAGTGAGGGGTGTAGTGTGGGAAATCCTGCAACTACATATGCGCTAGAATCAGGGACGAATAAGATTGAAGATCGAAGAGTACAATTAAAATCGCTTAAATCAAGAAAATGAGAAAGGAAAAGGTTAAATCAGATGAGATAGAAGAATTAAGAAGCAAGGAACATAGTGAAGAAATTGAATAAAATTCAATTACAAAAGCAATGGTTAATGAATTCCATGAAAATATTAGAGGAAGGATACATAAACGAGATTTCGAAGGAAAGAAGATTATAGATGAGGAGAAGACATCGTCTTTGAAGGAATGGGAAAAGCGTAAAATAACATTCACAGCAAGGAAGTTCCTAGAGAAAGTTTGAATCATACATCTCCACTAGTGATCACGATAAATGCAAGCAAAAAAAGAGAAGAATCGGCAAAGGTAGCGGAAGAATGGGAAATAAATAGAACTTTGGTGGATACGGGAGTTTGGTGAGTATCATGTTTTACCATACTTACAAAAATTTAGGATATAAAGATGAAGAAATGAGTTCTCCAAGATATAATATTCATGGTTTTGGAAAATCTATAACAAGACCAAAGGGGAGATGAAATTGCGAATTTTACTTGGAGAAATTGAAACACAAGTGACATTAAGTGTAGTGGATATGGAATCGCCATACAACATATTGTTAGGGAGACCTTGGGTACATGCGATTAAGGCAGAGCATCAACACTTCATCGCTGCATCAAATTTCCCGTGCCGAGTGGAATTGGTGAGATCGGAGGAGATATTGATAAAGGAAGAATATATTACCAAATCGAGGTAAAGCAATATGAAGGGCAAATGAAGAAGCGAAAAGATCGCAGGAAGATGATAAAAGCAAATAAGAAAGAAGAGGAATTTAGAATTTACATGATAAGAGCAAAAGAAGGAAAAGGAATACCTGGTGAAATCATGGGAGAAGGGAGTGAGTTCGCGAAGGAAATAAGAGGACCAACTCCTATGGGAGAACCGAAATCTAGCTATGTCGCAGTGAGAACAAACAAAAGAAGTGAATGTTGGAACCGAGGAGGAGCCTAAAATCTTAAAAATTGGGACTAAAATGGAAGCAGGATGAAGAGAAAAGAACTGTTGAGTTGTTGCGAGATTATAAAGACATTTTCGCATGGGATATGGATGAAATGCCTGGTATAGATCCATCCGTGGCTTGCCATAAATTAGAAATTGACAAGAATGTAAAACCCTTTAAACAAAGAATTATAAAGATCGCGACAAAAGATATCATCCTCAAATAGAAGAAGAATTGCGAAAATGTTGGACGCAGAATTATTAGACAAGCAAAATATCCCGAATGGATAGCAAATATGGTTATAGTTCCAAAGAAGAAAAAAGGAATAAGAATTTGTATAGACTTTCCGATCTAAATAAATCTTGTCCTAAAGATAGTTTCCTTACTACGATATTCCACAATTGGTTGAAGCAAAAGCAGAAATGAAAGGATATCTTCTCTTGATGGATACAAGGGTTACAATCAAATTCCTCTCGCCGAAGAAGATCAAGAACATACTGCTTTCTTTGCTCCAAGAGGATTGTACTGTTATACAACAATGCAATTTGGTCTGCGAAATGCCGGTGCGACATACCAAAGGATGGTGGATAAGGTGTTCGCGAGATGGATACATAAAACATTGGAGGTATATGTTGATGATATGTTAATAAAAAGTAGAAAAGCAAAAGACCACGTACAGGATTTGAAAGAAATTTTTGAACAAATGAGGCAATTTAATATCAAAGTAAACCCAGAAAAATGCACCTTTGGGGTCGCCTCTGGAAAAATTTTAGGGTACATTGTATCCAAAGAAGGAATTCAAGTCGACCTTAAAAAAGTACAAGCGTTCGCGATATGCCAACACCTACGACAATAAAAGATGTTCAAAAGTTAAATGGGTTGTTAGCTTCGCTAGGGAGGTTCATCTCGCGATCGTCTGACAAATGCAAGCACTTTTTCAACATCCTTAGAAAGGGATCGAAGTTTAAATGGACAGATGAGTGTGAGAAAGCCTTGCAAGGAATAAAAGAACATTTAATGGACATATCAATTTTGCAAAAAGCGGAAGAAGGAGAGGAATTGTTGATCTATCTTGCGACAACTTCGCATGCATTAAGTGCAATGTTACTGCAAGTGGACGCAGGAGTAGAAAAACCAATTTATTACATCAGCAAAACTTTCAACGCTGCGGAAAGGAATTACTCAAAAATTGAAAAACTAATCTTAGCATTAGTTTATGCAACATTTAAGCTTCGTATATATTTTCAAGTGCATGTTGTCAATGTCGCGGGATTTTATGGTCGCAAGAACATTTAAACCTGTCATATTGTCGCAAATACAATGTCCTGCAGAGGCAAAAATACTTAAGAAACGATAAGACAAGATCAATGGGTCATTACATGAAAATGTAAAGACGTCCTGCGATTTTGTCGCAATGAGGGGTGGCAAAATAAGACCTTTACTTAGGAAGGCAAAATAAGACCACACAAATAATGATAAGGCAAGACCAATGGGTCATTACATGAAAATGTAGAGACATCCTGCGATCTTGTCGCAATAACGGCATTCAAGAAAGATCTTTAAACATTTTTGATATAGGCAATCGAGATCTTTCCATCGCGAGAAAGATTACAACAAAAGGTTTAATGGAAAATAAAGGGATTACTTGATAAGGTGGCGAGATGAGTTCTTATAATAAGAAAGAAATAGAAACTAATTCATCCAAAACCAGACTTAGTACTTTGCAATCAAAAAGAAAAATTCATCAAAGTTACAAAGAAACTTAGTTCTCTACATCAACTTGCTCAGCTGAAGGAGATGGTAAAGATTCTTCAATAATCTTATCAGCTTCACCCTCGCCAGTTGAAGGGTTTTCATCAGAAATTCTTTCGCACGGTTCCTTATTGATAACTTCATTATTAGCGAGGTCTTCGCAGCTTTCATAATCATAATCACTGTCAGGAGAGTTGGGTACTTCATCATCTTCAACATCCAATGGCTTAACATAGACAGGATCAAGGTATTTAGAAAGTAAGATATTATTCACAAGAACTTCTGCTTTGGGAGGAAATTGACGAAGAAGTGCTTTTTGTTGATTTCTACTCTGGATATCTTTAAGATGATTAAGGTAGTTAAACCTCCTTCCGGCTCTGGCCGCGAGATTGGGCAAGAGAAGCAACTAGCGTTGCATTTTCCTTACAAATTTTAGCATGCGCCGCTTCCAAAGTAGATAGAGAAGAGTGAAGATTTTTCTCGATTCTCGCAAGAGTAAAGGAAGACATTAAAATTATAAGATGGAAAATGGTATATAATGGAAAAGAAAAATTAGAAAAGAAAAATAATGGAAAAGGCAGTCAAATTTTATGACTACCTTCCTTCTCATGAGACAAGATATTGAGTAAGGGCCAAGCAATTATTCCCCAGTTTTCCATGGCATTATCAAAACCATCACCAACAAGACCTTTTAACCGCGACCGCAAACTCTTTTCGTTAGAAATCAATAACTTATTTTGATTCGCAAGGGAAGAATGGGATTCTTTTAACTTGGTATAATCATCCTTGAGTTGGTTGGCTTTCACACTTAGATTTATTCTATTCGAATAAGTTTATCTCTTTCAAGTGGTAGTATCTTCAAGTTTATTTTTCAAAGAGGCGATAGATTGTTCTTGCTCATTCAATGATTTTTACAAGCATCAAGTTGTTGTGAGGATATTGCCACCTTATCCAATAAAGCTCGCCTCTCAAGAGATAAAGTTCCGTTTTCATCTGATAAGGTTTCCAACTCCAAATTAGATTTATTCAAAGAATATGAGAGACGCGACACTTCATTACTTAATAATTCTTGGTTTTGAACTAAGCAGATGTTTTCTTGGGAAAGATTACTTATTTGGTCCATAGAAAACGTATGAAGATTATCTAAACGATTATACTTTATTCCATCCGGCGTCTCTTTCCGTTCGAGTCTCTTCCACAATAGATTCCAGTTGATATATCTCCATCTTACGTTTCTGGTGCAAAACTTGAGAGGCGAACCAAGTTTCAAAAAAAAAAAAAAAAAAGGGGGGGGGGGAAGGAGAGATACCTTTTAATTCTTCATTTTTCCCGAAGGTTATCGCGATCCAACAAAGTATTATGAAGATTATTCTTCAAAGTCTTAATTTCTTGTTCCAAGGATGCTCGCGATATCGTATCGGAACCAAAGAATTTACTCAAAGACTCGAAAACGCTAGATTTGGTGGGATCAGTGGAAGCTTTTTTAACATCATTCACAGTATCTGATAAAATTTTAAAAGCTATATCCATCCCTTCAAAATTTTCTTTGCTAAGAGAGATGGATTTTGAGGGAGAAGAAATAGTAGAAGAAGAAGGAAAAGTTGAGTCACCCATAGTTATAAGACCGCCAATTGGAGAGACCTGATCAATAGGTGGAGGCGAGGTAAAAGTAAAAGTAGGAATAGGCATGTCCTCGAAGAATTTCATTCGCAGGAAATTCGAGGGGTTGATTTATCCTCGCGATGACATTGTAGGGAATGGTACATTATCTTGAGAAGAAGGAATGGGATTATCTTGCGAAGAAATCGCTGCAGAGGAGATTTGCCTTGCGAAGACATCGTAGGGAAAGAAGAATGCTTGAATCCCGAAAAAGGAAATGTTTGAGCAAAGAGCAGAGGCATCAAATTTATTATGGCGAGACCTTTTAGGAGATCTATCATCATTCTTATCATCCTGCAAATAATAAATCAACCGAGAAATGAGGCAATAAAATTACTATCAAAGGAGTAAATATTTCTAAAAATACCTTACTACTCGCAGTTGTTTTTGGAAGCCGGGGACTTGATTGCGAAGAAGATTTTGGTTGCGAACCAAAGGGGATGTTAGGGTTCATCACGGTATATTTAGAGCTGGGTTTGTTCTTGCTGAAACAAAAATGGCGAAAGAAATATCAAAAGAAGAACAACATCAAGATGAAGTAATTTCAATAAGGAAGATCAATCAAGAGAATAATCAAAATCAATGAAAATAACGAACCTGGATGCCATGAAAACGATAACAGAAAGATAATAAAAATAAGAGGATGAAGATGAATAGCAGGAAATAGTTGCAGACAATGAAGAAGATATAGAGGAAAAGAAGGAATGTTTTCCACAGGCAGTTTTCCTTTAAATAGAAGAAAAAAGGGTGACCGGATAACATTAAATATACCGGTAGAAAGAGTAATTTTAGACACGTGTAAACGGTCATCCCAAGGTTCAAGGAATCAAATTTCTGTGGGAAGTTGAAGATATATTACTTCTTGTTCACTTCGCAAAGCTTTGGAACTTCGCAAAAGAATAGAGGCAAGTACGTACTTTTCAAGTCCAGTATTCTTTCGCTCGTTCCTTCATCAACAAATGTCAAAGATCGCCACAATAACAAATTTTTCCTTAAAAATCGCTCTCCAAGCGATATTCAAGGAAAAAGAGGCAAGATGTAGTACCAGAATGTCGCGACAACAATACTTCGCGAGATCAATAAACAACTGCATTGCGAAGGAGTCGCATGGAGGTAAATAAATGACGTAATAGATGACGACAATCAGAACATGAGGAAAGTGTGAAGACTTGGCGAGATTTAAGAGTGTCGTGAAGGCAAACAGTTGTATATTCGCGAGCATTCGCGAGACATTTCCGAAAATAAGGGACAAGATAGTCACACCCACTATGTAATACCCTATATAAAGGGTCGAGTAAGTCTCATTGTAGAGAGAGTCTTTTTGAATTGTGAAACAAGTCATTAGGAGAGAGAAAAGAAAGAGAGATTGTAATTTCTTTAGCTTTGTTCTACATTTCTTTGTAAATCTTTCAAGAAAACAATTAATAAAACGCATCATTCTTCATCTTCAAATGGATTGATTAAACAGATTTGAGTGAGGGGTGTAGTGTGGGAAATCCTGCAACTACAATCTTCATAATACCTTGCTGGATCGCGATAACCTTCGCAAGAAAAATGAAGAATTAAAAGGTATCTCTCCTCCCCCTTTTTTTTTTTTTTTTTTTTTTTAAAAACTTGGTTCACCTCTCAAGTTTTGCACCAGAAACGTAAGATGGAGATATATCAATTGGAATCTATTGTAGAAGAAATTCGAGTGGAAAGAGACGCCTGGATGGAGCAATATAATCGTTTAGATAATCTCCATACATTTTCTATGGATCAAATAAATAATCTTTCTCAAGAAAACATCTCGCTTAGTTCAAAACCAAGAATTATTAAGTAATGAAGTGTCGCGTCTCTCATATGCTTTGAATAAATCTAATTTGGAGTTGGAAACCTTATCGATGAAAATGGAACTTTATCTCAAGAGAAGCGAGCTTTATTGGATAAGGTGGCGATATTCTCGCAACAACTTGATGTTTGTAAAAAAAGCATTGAATGAGCAAGAACAGTTTAATTGCCTACTGAAAAATAAACTTGAAGATACTACCACTGAAAGAGATAAACTTATTCAGAATAGAGTGAATCTAAGTGTTAAAACAAACCAACTCAAGGATGATTATACCAAGTTAAAAGAATCCCATTCTTCCCTTGCGAAGCAAAATAAGTTATTGATTTCTAACGAAAAGAGCTTGCGTTCGCGGTTAAAAGGTCTTGTTGGTGATGGTTTTGATAATGCCATGGAAAACTTGGGGAATAATTGCTTGGCCCTTACTCAATATCTTATCTCGCAGAAGGAAGGTAGTCATAAGATTTGACTGCCTTTTCCATTATTTTTCTTTTCTAATTTTATATACCACTTTCCATCTTATAAATTTAATGTCTTTCTTTACTCTTGAAGAATCTGAGAAAAATCTTCATTCTTCTTTATCTACTTTGGAAGCGGCGCATGCTAAAATTCGTAAGGAAAATGCAACTCTAATTGCTTCCCTTGCCCAATCTCGCGACCGAGCCGAAGGAGGTTTAACTACCTTAATCATTTTAAAGATATCCGTGAGTAGAAATCAACGAAAGCACTTCTTCGTCAATTTCCTCCCAAAGCAGAAGTTCTTGTGAATAATATTTTACTTTCTAAATCCCTTGATCCTGTCTATGTTGAACCATTGGAAGTTGAAGATGATGAAGTACCCAACTCTTCTGATAGTGATTATGATTATGAAAGCTGCGAAGATCTCGCTAATAATGAAGTTATCAATAAGGAACCTTGCGAGAATATCTCTGATGAAAACCCTTCAACTGGTGAGGGTGAAGGTGACAAGATTGTTGAAGAACCTTTACCAACTCCTTCAAATTTGAGAATATTGATATAGAGAATTAAGTTTCTTTGTAATCTTGTTGAACTTTTCTTTTTGATTGTAAAGAATTAAGTCCGGTTTTGGATGAATTATTTTCTCTGTCTTTCTTATTATAAGAACTCATCTCGCCACCTTATCAAGCAATACCTTTATTTTCCACTAATTCTTTTGTTATAATCTTTGTTGCGATGAAAAGATCTAATTTGCCTATATTCAAAATGTTTAAAGATCTTTCTTAAATGCTGTGATTGCGACAAGATCGCAGGACGTCTTTACATTTTCATGTAATGACCCATTGGTCTTGCCTTATCATTATTTGTGTGGTCTTATTTTGCCTTCCTAAGTAAAGGTCTTATTTTGCCACCCTCATTGCGACAAGATCGCAGGATGTCTTTACATTTTCATGTAATGACCCATTGACCTTGTCTTATCATTTCTTAAGTATTTTTGCCTCTGCAGATATTATATTTGCGACAATATAACGGGTTTAAATGTTCTTGCGACCATAAAATCCCGCGACATTGTCGTCTTTGCGATTTAAATCGCGGGACGTTCTTACACTTTCATGTAAAAACCCATTGATCTCGTCTTACCCTCGCGTTAGTATTATTGCCTCTGCAGGATCATTGTGCAAATATGACAAACCTAAATTCTCTTGCGAAAATAAAGCCTCGTGACATTTGCGTCTTTTGACACTTATCAGCTCCCTAATGGAGGGTGCCGCCCTTATCTTCTCCCTGGTTGCCCCTTCAAGGAGGCGTACATCGGCCATATAAGACTAGCTCCTCCCATCCGGTGTTAACAAGAACCAGTTGTTTTCGCAGCCTCTTATCCCTTATACCTATTCCATGGCCTATTTAGTTTTTGCCCTACATCTTTGCCTTCAGGATCCATTAATCTATATGCCCCTGTTCCAACTATCTCCTTGATAATATAAGGTCCATCCCATTTTCTTGCCAACTTGCCACCATTTTCTCGCCGATATATAGGTGTTTCTCGCAGCACCAAGTCACCCGGCCGAAATTCACATATCTTGACACGCTTGTTATATTCTCTGGCCAATCTTCGCTGATAATTCTCCATATGTTGTAGTGCTTTCTCTTTTTTTTCTTCTAGTTCATCTAACTTGATTAAGATGTTACCCGCACTGAGATTTTTCTCCCAAGCTTCTTTCTTCGTAGTTGGAATCTTGACTTCTGTCGGGAGTACAGCTTCAACTCCATATGTTAAACAAAAAGGAGACATGCCTGTAGCTTCTCTTCTAGTTGTATTATAAGCCCATACCGCATTGGGTACTTGTTCGCACCATCCTTTATTGTATCCTTCTAACTTTTTCTTCAATATGTCTGCGATTGTTTTATTTGTCGCTTCTGCCTGACCATTAGCCTGCGGGTATAAAGGAGTTGATTTCCCACATCGTATCTGAAATGCATTAAGCAGCAATTCTATATTTTTTCCTTCGAACTGTTTCCCATTGTCAGATACCAATTGTGCTGGAATCCCAAATCTGCATATAATGTTCTCAAATATGAAAGTAAAAACATCCTTATCGCGAATATGTTGTACCGCTTTCACCTCTGCCCATTTTGTGAAATAATCTGTTGCGACGATTAAATATCTTCTCTCGCCCCTTTCTGGTAAAAATGGTCCTACAATGTCTAAAACCCATTTTCCAAATGGCCAGACACTTGTTGAAGAATTTAACGGAGCTCCTGGTGCATGTATTTTCTTCCCATGCCTTTGGCAATCCTCGCAACGTCTTGACACTTGTTTCGCGCCCTCATGTATTTTCTTCCCATGCCTTTGGCAATCCCTGCATTTTTGCTTTATATGCTAAGGATCTTCCACCGCTGTGATTACCAGCATCCCCACTATGCAACATCTTCAATATGATTTCCCCTTCCTTTCTTGTTAAACATCTAAGGGAAGGCCCGTTATCGTCGGTATAGCACTCCATCTCTTAATTCGTAATTTGTTGCACGGCTTTTTAATTTGTGTGTTTCCAATCTATTTCTTGGTGTTTCTCCTGTCGGAAATATACATGAAGCTCGCTCTCCAATCTTCTTCGCAGAGTGTTTGTGTTCCGTCTTCTACTACCATCACATCGGTTTCTTGTTCTTCTTCTTTGTCAATTGACGGCATCAAGAGTGTTTGTATTTTAATATTTCTAAACTGGATCTGTCATCATACTTGATATAAAGGCAAAAGCGTCTCATGAGCCTATTATTTCTCCTTGATATATGTCTCCACTTTATTCTTGGTATCTCACGTCGACAACTCATCAACAAGTTTCTTATATTTTTGTAAAGACACTTCGTTTATGGCATATTCTTCTTTATCTCGGCGAATTGCGAATTGTGAATCACTAGTAATCCTTACATTCTCTAACTTCATTTCTATTGCAAATCGCAAAGCATGTATTATAGCTTCATACTCTGTTTCGTTATTTGTTGATGCAAACTCCAATCTGAAAGAAAGAGCTATTTTATTACCCTCTGGTGATATCACAACAATCCCTATTCCATTTCCTTCTCCATTTGATGATCCATCTACTAATATTTCCCATCTATTTGGTTCCGTTAACAAATCTTCCGGATCTCCATGTTCTTCCTCTACATCCATCATTTCTTCTACTGATTCATCCTCTTCTAAAGGAAATTCGCGCCGAAAGTCTCATGACAACCCGTGATTTTGGCGAAGATAGTATTTCATATTTGAGTTTGCAATGACTTATTTGAGCATTCCATCTCTCAACTCTTCCCGACCTCTTTGAATTCTTCATCACTGATTCTATTGGTACTTTTGTCACCACTTTGACAACATGTGCTTGAAAATATATACGAAGCTTAAATGTTGCATAAACTAATGCCAAGATTAGTTTTTCAATTTTTGAGTAATTCCTTTCTGCAGCGTTGAAAGTTTTGCTGATGTAATAAATTGGTTTTTCTACTCCCGCGTCCACTCGCAGTAACACTGCACTTAACGCATGTGAGGTTGTCGCGAGATAGATCAACAATTCTTCTCCTTCTTCTGCTTTTTGCAAAATTGATATATCCATTAAATGTTCCTTTATTCCTTGCAAGGCTTTCTCGCACTCATCTGTCCATTTAAACTTCGACCCCTTTCTAAGGATATTGAAAAAGTGCTTGCATTTGTCAGATGATCGCGAGATGAACCTCCCTAGCGAAGCTAACAACCCATTTAACTTTTGAACATCTTTTATTGTCGCCGGTGTTGGCATATCACGAATCGCTTGTACTTTTTCTAAGGTCGACTTGAATTCCTTCTTTGGATACAATATACCCTAAAAAATTTCCAGAGGCAACTCCAAAAGTGCATTTTTCTCGGTTTACTTTGATATTAAATTGCCTCATTTGTTCAAAAATTTCTTTCAAATCCTGTACGTGGTCTTTTGCTTTTCTACTTTTTATTAACATATCATCTACGTATACCTCCAACGCTTTATGTATCCATCTCGCGAACACCTTCTCCACCATCCTTTGGTATGTCGCACCAAAGATTTCGCAGACCAAATGGCATTTTTGTATAACAAGTACAATCCTCTTGGAGCAAAGAAAGCAGATGTTCTTGGTCTTCTTCGGCGAGAGGAATTTGATTATAACCCTTGTATCCATCAAGAGAAGATATCCTTTCGTTTCCTGCCGTTTCAACCGGTTATGGAATATCCGTAACTGAAACTATCTTTAGGACAAGCTTTATTTAGATCAAGAAAGTCTATACAAATTCTTATTCCTTTTTTCTTCTTTGGAACTATAACCATATTTGCTATCCATTCGGGATATTTTGCTTGTCTAATAATTCCCGCGTCCAACATTTTCTACGCAATTCTTCTTCTATTTGAGGGATGATATGTTTCGCGATCTTTCTAATTCTTTGTTTAAAGGGTTTTACATTCTTTTCAATTTCCAATTTATGGCAAGCCACGAGATGAATCTATACCAGGCATTTCATCCATATCCCATGCGAAAATGTCTTTGTAATCTCGCAACAACTCAACAGTTCTTTTCTCTTCATCCGCTTCCATTTTAGTCCCAATTTTTAAGATTTTAGGCTCCTCCTCGGTTCCAACATTCACTTCTTTTGTTTGTTCTCACGACATAGCTAGACTTCGGCTCTCCCATAGGAGTTGGTCCTCTTATTTCCTTCGCGAACTCACTCCCTTTTTCCATGATTTCGCCTGTATTCCTTTTCCCTCTTTTGCTCTTATCATGTAAATTCTAAACTCTTCTTCTTTCTTAGCTGCTTTTATCATCTTTCTGCGATCTTTTCGCTTCCTCACTTGCTCTTCATAATGCTTTACCTCGATTTGATGATATATTCTTCCTTTATCAATATCTCCTCTGATCTCACCAATTCCACTCGGCATAGGAAATTTGATACACTGATGAAGTGTTGACGCTACCGCTTTAATTGCATGTACCCAAGGTCTCCCTAACAATATGTGGTACGGCGATTCCATATCCACTATACTTAATGTTACTTGTGTTTCAATTTCTCCAAGTAAAATTTGTAATTTTATCTCCCCTTTAGGTATTGTTATAGATTTTCCAAAACCATGAATATAATATCTTGGAGAACTCATTTCTTCATCTTTATATCCTAATTTTTTGTATGTGTGGTAAAACATGATACTCACCAAACTCCCGTATCCACCAAAGTTCTGTTTATTTCCCATTCTTCCGCTGCTTTTGCTGATTCTTCTCTTTTTCTGCTTGCATTTATCGTGATCACTAGTGGAGATATATGATTCAAACTTTCTCTAGGTATTTCTGCGGTTGTGAACGTTATTTTCTGCTTTTCCCATTCCTTCAAAGACGATGTCCTCTCCTCATCTATAATCTTCTTTCCTTCAAAATCTCGTTTATGTATCCTTCCTCTAATATTTTCGTGGAATTCATTAACCTTTGCTTTTGTAATTGAATTGTATTCCATATCTTCATTATGTTCCTTACTTCTTAACTCCTCTATCTCATCTGATTTAACATTTTCCTTTCTCATTTTCTTGATTTAAATGACTTTAATTGTACTCTTCGATCTTCAATCTTGTTCAATCCCTGTTTCTAGCGCATATATAGTTGCAGGAAATCCTACACTACACACCTCACTCGAATTTGCTTATTCAATCCATTTGAAGATGAATAATAATGTGTTTTATTAATTGTTTTCTTCAAAGATTTACAAAGAAATGTAGAAATGTGAGCTAAAGAAATTACAATCACTCTTGATTTTCTCTCCTAATGACTTGCTTAACAATTCGAAAAGACCTCCCCTACAACAGACTTACTCAACCCTTTATATAGGGTATTACATAGTGGATGACAACTAAGTAAGTCGTCCTTTATTTTCGAATGACTCGCGACTCCTCGCGAGTGTGTAATTGTCTGTCCTTGCGACACCCCTAAATCTCGCCAAGTCTTCACACTTTTCTCATGTTTTGGCTGTCGTCATCCATTGCGTCATTTATATTACTTCCATGCGACGCCTTCGCAGTGTAGTCGTTTATTAATCTCGCGAAGTATTGGTGTTGCGATATTCTGATCCTACAATTGCCGCCACGGTTATAGTAGTTTCTTTCTCTTTCAAACTCTTCTTGATCTCGGCTTCCCATGGCTACTGTGTGTTCATCTCTTTGGTTGTTCATCATTTATCACTCTTTCTTGCTGCCCTTGCGAGGTACTCGCCACTGTGTGTATTAATTTGGGTAACAAACTTGCATTCGCAACATTTGAACTTGTATTCGCAACCGGGTACGACTCCACCTCATTTTGCCTTTCTTCCAAAGCAATATATTCCTCTTGCAGTTCTCGTAGCTCCGTCATCGTGATCATATTCTTGACTATAAAAATTTGAATATATAGCAAATTGGTTGCGAACATAGCGTTTATAAATGATAAAATGAGATATCTTTCATCCACTCTTCCAGCCATCTCGCTACACATCGTCTTCCATCTCACAGTTAGGTGTCTTAAACTTTCACCAACTCTTTGTTTTAGCCCAAATACATCTTCAATTCCTGGTCGCGAGGAGTTGTTACTTATGTATGACCCTAAAAATATAGCTTGTAGATGGTTGAATGACGTGATGTTGTTTCTTGGTAAACCTTCAAACCACTTCAGTGCTTCCCCTGTTAAACTTGATGCGAAATATTTGCACAATATAGCGTCATGATTTTCCCACTGTAACATACATCTTACATACTCTTTGATGTGTAGTATTGCGCAAGTTGTTCCATCAAAAATGCTGGTTAATGCAGGTAAATTGCACTTTGGGGGTATTCCTCCTAACTGCACCTCTAATGTAAAGGGATTTTTCGCAGCTTCTTCGATTGCCTCATCCAATTGTCTTCTTCCTCCTCCTCTTCTATTGTTCAACATTCCTCTCATTTCTGCCAACTCTTTTAAGATTTGTTCGTTTACATCAGGGTTCGAATTTATTGGTCTTTTTAATTCCGTTTCTCTCCTTCTTCGTTCATGTCTATCTTGATTTTCTTGTTCATCATTTTCTTCTCTTCTTTCTCTGCGACTTTCTTCTCCATCTCGTTCTCGGATTCGCACACCATTGTATCCATCATTTTCTCTTCTTGGTTGTCTATCAACTCACCTTTGTATTCTTTCATACTCTTCATTAATATTCCCATTGTTGCGATTTTGCTCGCGCCTTCTTTCTCGATTGTCATGATTATTCTGCCGGATTGCTTCCTCCAATTCTCGTTCTTCCATTTCTACTCTTAATCTTTCCCTTTCGCGAGCTAGACGCGCTTGTTCAATATAATTCCTTTCGATGTCATCTTCAATCTCCTTTTGTTTCCTCTGTGTTTCTCTTCCACGCAAAGATTCTTCTTCCTTCTTCCGGATTTTCTTCATCAATTGGATTATTCTCACGCTGCCTATTTCCTTGATTTCCATTATTTTGGTCACCCTGTAAAATCTCTGGACGCGGAATACACACCATTTCCCTTCTTTCGCAGTATCCTTCACCGAGATTTAGCTCTCTTTCTAAATTTTCTTCATTAGCATTTTCTACAGGCAACATTCTCCTTCTATCATCTCTAACCGATCCTGGTCTTGCCTTGTTAAATTTGCGCGTTCTTCCGCTTCTAATCGTCTTTCTTCATGTATTGTTTGTCTCAACGTTTCTAATGCTACGATTTCTTCATTTCTATGAGATGTTTCTCCCATTTCTTCTCGATTTCTCTCCTCTTGTTCATTATTTATCAATTGTTGCACTTCTTCTCTTTCTTCCACATAATCTGATCTCCATGTATGCACGCTCACCCTATCATAATCTACTACTCTATTCGGTACTGGTTGAATTGGTGGTCGAATTTGACCTTCTTCTCTATCTCTTGCGTTTATTCTTGATGGTTCACCTACTTCATTTCTCCTTTCTCCAGCTAATCTCCCACTTCTCCTCACAATTGTTGGTTGTTCTGATGCATTCCTTATTCTAGCCATTTCTCAATTTTAGTAAATTGTTGAGAATTATTCGAAATTTCTTTCTTGTTACTCCTGATTCTTTCAATTCACAAGGTTGATCTTCTACTCATTCCCTGTTTCTAGCGCATATGTAATTGCAGGAAATCCCACAATACACCCTCACAAGAATTTATTTTACTAATCCATTTGAAGATGAATAACTATATATTTTTATTGATTATCTTCTTGAAATGTTTACAAGGATAGATAGAACAGAGCTAAAGAAATTACAATCACTCTAGATTTTCTCTCTCCTAATGACTTGCTTAACAATTCAAGAAGAACCCCCTACAACAGATTTACTCAACCCTTTATATAGGGTATTACATAGTGGATGACAAAAAAGTCATCCTTTATTTTCGGAATCCTTCGCGAAGTATCGCAAGTGTATAAGTGTTTGTCTTCGCGACACTCCTAAATCTCGCCAAGTCTTCACACTTTCCTCATGTTCTAGTTGTCGTCATCCAATGCGTCATTTAAATAACTCCCCTGCGACGCCTTCGCAATGTAGTCGTTTATTACTCTCGCGAAGTATTGATGTCGCGATATTCTGTTCCTACAATCTTCATTCCTCTATTGCCACTCTAAAGTCTGACTATTCAAAAATTTGCAAAGAAAATGGAATACTCACTGCTTCCCTTGCTCGCTCTCGCGATTGTGCAGAAAGAAGATTCGATTATATGTCTGACTATAAAGATATAGAGAGTAGAAATCATCAGAAAGCACTCATTCGTCAATTTCATCTTAAGGCCGAAGTTCTTGTGAATGATGTTTTACTATCTAAATCTCTTGATCCTGTATGTATCGAACCTTTGGAAGTAAGCGACGATGAAGTTCCTAATTCTCCTGACAGCGATTATGACTACAATAGTGGAGAAGAGCTTGCAAATGAAGAGACAATCCCTCCTAGTAAAACTGTTAATGATGATCTGGTTGAAGGAGGATCTGGTGAAAATATAATAACTGGCGAGAATATAGATAAAGTTGCTGAAGAAGACCCAATATCTCCTTCTGTTGAAAAAACTGATATTTGAGAATTGACTTTCTCTTGTAATTTTTCTTCTTGTACTGTTACTTCTTTACGTACTTCAATCACCTTTTAGATGTGTTCATCTGCTTATTATTACTCTTTCTTACAACGAGCATAATTTTTTATATTTAATAATTGTTATTTTGTTTTTTATTATCTTTATTTATGTTGAAATTCATCATTGCGACAAGATCGCAGGACGTCTTTATATTTTCATGTAATGACCCATTGATCTTGCCTTACCGTTGCTCATGTGTGGTCTTATTTTGCCTTCATAGTTAAAGGTCTTATTTTGCCACCCCTCATTTTTGCGTCAATATGACAAGCCTAGATATTCTTACGAACATAAAGTCCCATGACATTGTCGTCTTGCGACAAAATCGCAGGACGTCTTTACACTTTCATGTAACGACCCATTGATCTTGTCTTATCATTTCTTTAGTATTTTTGCCTCTGCAGGATATTTTTCTTGCGACAATATGACAGGCCTAAATGTTCTTGCGAACATGAAGCCCCTTGACATTACCGTCTTTGCGACGAAATCGCATGACGTCTTTACACTTTCATGTAAAGACCCATTGATCTCGCCTTACCATCGCGTTAGTATTATTGTCTCTTCAGGATCATCGCACAAATATGACAAGCCTAAATTTTCTTGCGAAAATAGAGCCTCATGACATTTGCGTCTTAAGACACTTATCAGCTCCCTAATGGAGGGTGCCGCCCTTATCATCTCCTGGTTGCCCCTTCAAGGAGGCGTACATCGGCCATACAAGACTAGCTCCTCCCATCCGGTCTTAACAACGACCGCTTGTTTTCGCAGCCTCTTATCCCTTATACGTATAGGGCTTATGGTTACGAGACTGCACCCTAAGTGGAGTTTTCTTCGGGCCGAGTGCAGCATGTGCCAAGACTTGCCAAGAATGGCCGAGACACTTCAAATGCCCTGTGCACTCTTGGCTCAACCGTGTACCTCGGCGCCTTGGTCATACACTCGACTCCTTGGAAGAGACCCTCGGTCGTCCAACCAGGGTATAACCTTATATATAGTTGGAAATCCAAGGTATCTCCCGGATGGGCTTTATTGACCCCAAATTTTCATGACTCGGGTTCCGGGCGGTGTAACCTTTTCCCCGAGCCATGTCAAGAGATACCCCCTTATATGACGCACTTTAGGTCTTACATTTGCCTCTTACGAAATATCATTCGCGAACTAGGTGTACGCCATAAAGGTTCGTCCCATTCACTCACTCTTTCATTTCTCAATTCATTCAATCATTCATTTTTGATTATCTCTTGTTATTTCATTTGCGAGATATTTGCACATTCTTTCTTTATTTTATGCAATTTCGCAATCACTCTCATCAGCAGAACATTTCATATGAATTCATTTCATTTCATTCATTCAACATTTCGGAACTTATTCTTTCCCTTCCATCTTCTATGGGTAATATTTCTTGAGATATAATCTATTCCACGGTCCATCCAATCTTTGGCCCACATCTTTGCCCTCAGGATCCATTAATCTATATGCCCCTGTTCCAACTATCTCCTTGATGATATAAGGTCCATCCCACTTTTTCGCCAATTTGCCACCACTTTCTCGCTGATATATTGGTGTTTCTCGCAATACCATATCACCTGGTTGAAATTCGCGTGTCTTGACACGTTTGTTATATTCTCTGGCTAATCTTCGCTGGTAATTCTCCATATGCTGTAGTGCTCTTTCTCTATTTTCCTCTAATTCATCTAATTTAACCAAAATGTTTCCCGCACTAAGATTTTTCTCCCAAGCTTCTCTCTTTGTTGTTGGAATAATAACTTCTGTCGGAAGTACAACTTCAACTCCATATGTTAGACAAAATAGTGACATTCCCGTAGCCTCTCGCCTTGTTGTATTGTAAGCCCATACTGCATTATGCACTTGTTCACACCATGCCTTATTATGTCCTTCTAACTTCTTCTTCAATATATCTGCGATTGTTTTATTTGTTGCTTCCGTTGTCCATTGGCTCAAGGGTATAAAGGAGTTGATTTCCCATATTTTATTTGAAATGCATTAAGCGAAATTCTATATTTTGTCCCTCAAATCAAGTTTCCCATTGTCGGATACCAACTGTGCTTTGGAATTCCAAATCTGCATATTATGTTTTCGAATATGAAGGTAAAAATATCTTTATCGCGAATGTGTTGTCTTCGCTTTTACTACGCCACTTTGTGAAATAATCAGAGCGACAATCGGATATCTCCTCTTGCCTTGTACCAAAAAAGGTCCTACAATATCTAATCCCCACTTTCCAAAAGGCCATACACTTGTTGAAGAGGTTAATGATGCTCCTGGTGCATGTATTTTCTTTCCATGCCTCTGACAATCTTCGCAATGTCTTGATACTTGTTTCGCATCTTCATGCATATATGGCCAATAATAGCCTTGCATTTTCGCCTTATGTGCTAAAGATCTTACGCCAATGTGATTGCCAGCATCCCCACTGTGTAACATTTTTAACACTGCTTCTCCTTCCTTTCGTGTTAAACATCTAAGCGAGGGTCCATTAAAGGATCTTCGGTACAATACCCCGTCTCTTAATTCATAATTTGTTGCACGGCTTTTTAATTTGTGCATCTCTAATCTATTTCTTGGTGTTTCTCCTTTCATTAGATAAGCATGAAGTTCTGTTCTCCAATCTTCGCAATTGGGTCTTTGTGTTTCATCTTCTATGAGCATTACTTCTGCTTCTTCCTCTTCCTCTTTGTTGATTGATGGTGATAGAAGTGTCTGTATTTTTATGCATCTCGCAGCTGGATCTGTCATCATACTTGATATAAAAGCAAAAGCATCCGCGAGTCTATTGTCTCTTCTTGATATGTGTCTCCATTTTATTTTTGGTATCTTCGCCGATAATTCTTCAATAAGTTTTTTATATTTTTTCATGGATGGTTCATTTGTAGTATATTCTTCTTTTATCTGGCGAATAGCTAACTGGGAATCACTGGTGACCCTCACATTCTCCAACTTCATTTCTATTGCAAATCGCAAGGCATGTATTATAGCTTTGTTGATGGTGGATTTTCATTTAAGGTTAAAATTGTACAAAACCAGAAAATTATGCGCTGACATCTTGTAAAAGATAAGGCCATCAATAAGTGTTGGATACTCCCTCACTTAATTCACCTAGAATGGAGCATGTGGCAACAATCTCATTCTCAGGAATACACGAAATTCATCCAGAGGTTGGAGCATGTAGCAACAATCCCATATACCCCTGTGAATTTCTAGCATTATTAATTAATGCGCAATCAGCCTTGTATTTCTGTACTCATTATCGGTGTGGCATGACGGTCGAGTGTTGCTCTTACTGAGCAACACGAACCTCCAAGCATTATAATGAAACCATGTACGAAATACCCGTATGCATGACTCTCGGTGTGTTATACTAGCCCGATTGAGCCCCTCTCGGTGTGTTATACTAGCCCGATTGAGCATCCGGACTGACCGTATCAGTCCGGATATGATCACAGTCATCCAACTCCACAAGCATGGTTGGATGACCCAGATCAATTCCATCACCCCCAAGCGGTATGGAATATCCACTGCCGAACCAACGCGGACCCCGCACGGTCGACCTTCCCCAAAGATTGGCCTAGCTTGCCAAAAACGTCCAAACCAGAGCGTATGGACGGAAAACCCTAAATTAGGGTTTGCGGCATATTACATGTGTCGCAAAACAGTCTTAACCATCCATCTTCGCAGTATAGATTGAGGGTATAGATGTAGACTCAAAGGGCCCCGAGCATGTCAACACAATCACCGTGGCTCCCGCCTGATACCTGACCAATCGGTCGGGACCAACCATGGTTGGTTATCCCAATTAACGCCGAATAAAGCATTGACGCACGGCCTTGAAACCCAAAATTAGGGTTTTGAGCATCACGAGCGTCCATCTTCTCCGACACGAATGGAGGGTCCAAGATTAGATTAAGCAGGTCCGGTCATACCAGCATGACCACCGTGGACCCATCTATCCCCTCACCCGATCGGCCAAGACATATCATGCCTGTTTGTTCCAAGACGCGCGCCCAAACTAGCGTGGTCGCACCTCCCAAATCGCAAACTGATCTCGACCGCTCAACTCAGCGGACGATTTGGATGGCTCGAGATCACGTTTTCATGGGATATTCGGGTATAGGCGTGAACACTAGCCTACCACCTTCACACCAGGCCGATCGGCCAAGACCGACCAAGATTGGTCATCTTGGAACGTGCGCCCGAAATGGGCATGACGCGCGCTCTTGCGGCACTTTGGTTTTTGTCACAAAATGATCTCGACCACTCAACTTTCTACCTGGACGAATTGAGTGGCCCAGGATCATACTTTCGTGAGGTAATGGGTATAGGCGCCTACACCGTCATGCCGTCTACACGCATGTACGGTCGGCCTGGCCAAAGTCATATCCCAAGATGGGATTCGACCAAGCTGAAGAGGGATGCTTGCGCACCTAATCTAAAACCTTAATTCCACCAACGGTCGCAGATGAGTGTCTCAAAGATCATCTCGTCCGTCCAACTTCACCGGCTTGGTTATACAACCCTGGTCAGGAGTTAATTGGTCAGTGAGGCGTCATCTCCCGTCACTTTACCACACCATGATGCAGTACACATAAAATACACACGATACTTCACGGTATCAACTTTACAATAACGCAGTTATTCAACTTAGCATTACATGCTACCTTTCGTGGATCCACGATCCACATATTCCGTGAGACATCAATCATGTCACAAATCGGGGGATACATACTTTGGGTATTGGTCCGGCGGTTTACAACATGCGGCGTAACGCGCCATCACGAGAACGTGTTAGGAAGTTATGGACGGTTAGTGATGACAGGAAAAGTGGGCAAGACTGATCGTGTAGCACCGACACACAACTCCACTACTCCATCACTCCACTTCCCACGAGAGACGTGAATAAGGCTCAATGACTTGTATAAATAGGTTCTCCTCCCTATTTCCACCAACAAGAGCAAGTCCAGACAAAATACAGAAACCAAGTGTTAATACAAAACACCGGGAACCGATAGCTTGCATCCTGTAGCCGGTTCACTTTCTCATTACAAGTCATAAGCAAGCCAACACCTTCACAATCTCAACACCTTCTTCGCTTCCCTCCCTAAGATCAACCCCATCTCCTTCACTTTGTGACCGAAACAAGTCTGGAACGGCCATTTCTTGGTTTAGGCCGGACTTGCACAGATTGATTTCTGAATCTACAAGCACTCACCGCGCAGTGCATTTGTTTAGGGGTTTAGATTCATTCCTCATCCACACATCCCAAATTACCAAATCCGGCAGGAGTAGTTTTCACCCATAAACAACTGACGACCACAGCGGGAGGTTGATCTCTCGGTTGCACAAAATTGAATTGTCAATTTTTCGGTTTCCATCTCGCAATGTATCCGGAAACCACAGGTGGTTCAGATATCATGGGAAGTGTAGCTAGAATGCTGGAGGATGTCTTGTCAAATCAAGCCGGTATCACCAGAAGGCAGAGCGAGACATTTCGCCTTTTGAATGATATAGCATCACAATTACAAGAAGGGTCGGCGAGCATCTACTCGAGCAGGTGCAGAAATGCTTTGAATCCTTAGTCGAGTCACACCTTTACCGGTGGAGAGGCGAAAAGAGCGCGTAAGAATCGCGGGAGACTCGGGAAAGATGAACAACATGGTACGAGAACTCCGCAGAGGAAGGGACTTGTCCTAATACTACAATGTCCGCGGATAAAGAAAGGGAGCCTGCAGCCTACGGGGCCTGCTAGAAGATTTATATCTCAAAACTCTTGTTGAAGCCCTAAGACTGTCCAATCCGCATCGACCTTCCAACCAAGCGAAGAAATGCTTGAGGAAGGAGAGATCGATCAGAAATACGTGAATACAGGGATGGGAGCGTTCAATTCGATCACTCGGCGGTGATATTACGACACCTTCCACATCCCTTTACCCAGCAAGCGATCCGCGGATATGATGGCACTCGCAAATCTTCCAACTTCATCTCCGGAACGTGCTCCACATCAAAGCCACGTAGAGACATCACAACGCCCACTAACGCAGAGAAAAGCCGGACTCGAAGTACCTACACTTTCCGTTCCCGATGGAAAAGATTTTGGAGTTCTTTGGAGATGTGGGTACGAAATAGAGAGGTGGAACTACCTCCTGTATGGCGTCCACCAACAGATCAAGAAATAATGGACCCGAGGTACTGTCACTTCCACCGGTTCCTTCACCACCCTACCAGTGAGTGCAACGCTTTGAAGCGCATTGTTCAGGAGAAACTTGGTTCAGAGGGATAGCTCTCATTCTTTAAAAAATTAATGCGGACGACTTCCTTGGAGAGGCTACTTCGGTTTGATACAAGTGAGACTTCAAAAACAAGTAAGTTCTATTCAGCAATTTTACAAGAAAGATAGTTTTGGAATTCACTGGGGACTTAGCATCCCGCACATGGAGAAAGAGACTCAGTGATCAAACGCATGTTTGCTTCCCTTCATACCTCCCTTTTACACGACATTTGCAATTTCATATGACATGTGCAATCATTCATGACCAAGATGCAAATTCCATTTAAAATAACCTCTTTCAGAAAAGTTATTCACAAAACTATCTCAAAATAAACCAATTCAATTACCTATTAATTCAAAACCGGAGGTCAAATTGTGAAAGGAAATCCTCACTATCACTCAAAAGAAAAACATCTAAAAGGAAAGACAATTATGTGGTGAGAATCTTTCAAGGAAAGTCCTTCAGCAGCAACTCGTCCTTCTGGGCAAGAGAGTCTTTCATCCTTTGAAGAACAGCCTGCTTCAGCTTCAATTCCTTAGACAACTTTTCAACCTCTTCTTCCTGGCGAGTAACACAGTCTACGGAAGGGACTTCGTCTTGTAATTTCTGGAGCTCCTGAATCTTGGAGAACCCTTTTGTTTATGGGTGAAAACTACTCCTGCAGAATTTGGTAATTTGGGGTGTGGATGAGGAATGAATCTAAACCTTCAACAAATGCACTGCGCGGTGAGTGCTTGTAGATTCGAGAGATCAATCTGTGCAAGTCCTGCCTAAACCAAGAAATGGCCGTTCCCAGACTTGTTTCGGTCACAAAGTGAAGGAGATGGGGTTGATCTTAGGGAGGAAGCGAAGAAGGTGTTGAGATTGTGAAGGTGTTGGCTTGCTTATGACTTGTGACAGAAAAGTGAGCGGGCTTGCGGTTAATGTAAGGAGGCTCACGGGTGTTGATTTTCTGTCTTGTTTGAACTTGTATTGTTGTTTGAAATAGGGCGGAGAACCTATTTATACAAGTCATTGAGCCTCATTCACGTCTCTCGTGGGAAGTGGAGGAAGTGGAGTGATGGAGTAGTGGAGTTGTGCGTCGACCGAGTCTTGCCCACTTCTCTGTTCATCTCTAACCGTCCATGACTTCGACACGTTCTTGTGATGGCGCGTTGCACGCCGTAAACCGCCGACCAATACCCAAAGATGTATCCCCCGAGTTTGTGACATGATTGATGTCTGGAATGTGTGGATAGTGGATCCACGAAAGATAGCATGTAATCTTTGAATTGAATAACTGTGTTATTCAGAAGTCGATACTTGTGAAGTATCGTTTGTATTTTATGCAGTGCTCGCATTACGGTGTGGTAAAGTGATGGGTAATGACTCCTCACTAACCAAATAACTCCTGACCAGGGTTGTATAACCAAGCTGGTGAAGTTGGACGGATGAGATGAGTTTCGAGACACTCATCTGCGGCCAGATTAATGAATACTAGGTTTCTTGAAGAGTAGCGCAAGCATGACTCTTGACTTGGTCAAAACCAAGCATGGGAAGAATTTTGGGGAGGACCGACCGGGACGTGTATGTAGATGGCATGCTGGTGTACACGTCCATGTCTCACCGTCCCATGAAAGTGCGATCTAGGCCACTCAATTTGACCGTCAAAGGGGAGTGGTTGAGATCGGTTTGCGGAAGAAATCCCTTGCCGCAAAGGAGTTGGAAACCGGCGTGACATCCCTAGTTTGGGCACGCGTTTCAAGACGACACATCTTGGTCGGTCTTGGTCGATGGGTTTGACGGGAAGATGGCAGGCCGGGTGATCATGCCTATACCTGACTATCCCATGAAAACGTGATCTAAGCCATTCAAATCATCCGGTGAAGTTGAGTGGTCGAGATCGGTTGCAATTTGGGAAGTGTAACCACGCATGTTTGGGCGGGCGTTTTGGATTAGCCGGGCATAGGATGCCTTGGCCGTTCGCATGAGGAGGTAGATGGGCGCACGGTGGTCATGCTGGTATGACCGGCCCTTGCTTAATCTAATCTGTGACCCTCCATTCGTGCCGGAGAAGATGGACGCGTGTGATGATTTGAAACCCTAATTTTGGCTTTCAAAATCCATGCGCCACTTCTTGTTTGGGTGACGATTCTGTCACGGCCAAACATTGTTGGTCTTGACCGATTGGTCAAGTGTGTAGGCGGGCCCACGGTGATCGTGTTGACATGCTCTGGGCCCTTTGAGTCTACATCTATGCCCTCCATCTATACCTGCGAAGATGGATGGTTGAGATTATTTTGCGACACATGTAATATGCCGCAAACCCTTATTTAGGGTTTTCCGTCCATAATGCTTGGTATGAACGTCTTTTGGCAAGCAACGGCCAATGGCTGACCATGCGGGGGTCGGCCGTGGGTATTCCATACCTGCTTGGGGGTGATGGAATTGATCTGGGGTCATCCAATCATGCTTGTGGAGTTGGATGATGCGATCGAATCATATCCGAGACCGTACTGATCCAAGTCCGGATGCTCAATCGGGCTAGTATAACACACCGAGAGGGGCTCAATCGGGCTATTATAACACACCGAGAGGGGCTCAATCGGGCTAGTATAACACACCGAGAGGGCTCGGGCTAGTATAACACACCGAGAATCGGCACTGTACGGGTATTTCGTACATGGTTTCATTATAGTGCTTGGAGGTTCGTGTTACTCTATATGAGTAACACTCGGTCATCATGCCACACCGATAATGAGTACGGGAAATACAAGGGTCGATATGAAATTCACAGAATGGGACCGTTGCTACAAGTTCCATTCTTGGTGAATCAAGTGAGGGAGTATCCAACACTTATAGATGGCTTTATCTTTTACAAGATGTCAGCGCATGATCTTTTATGGTTTTTACAAATTTAACCTTGAACGAAAATCCACCATCAACATTAAGTCCCCTGCCTAGCACATAATGGTTACACTATTGTGTGGTAGGCATGAGATGGTGACAGATTAAAGATAAAACTTATGAGGCAAAGTTAGATGTTACCGGAGAGACGGGTTATCCCGTTCTTGGAGTATGTTACGTTTAAAAGGCATATAGGAGAGCGTTCCCTAGTATGATGTCGGTCTTGCCTGCTTCGATCGACCTTTCTATGCCTGCTTCGGTCGAGGGCCCGCTCCGTGCTTGCTCCGCTCGATCGTGGGGTTGTTCCTAATCGACGGACTGTTGTGCACAGCTCGTTGGTGGGGCTATCGCGCCTGCTTGATCGAACGTGGGCTTGAATTTCGTGAACATGATTCCCATGACATGAGAGAACCGTGTTGTGCAAATAAATATGGTCCCGCCATATATCCATATATGCTTGATTGAACGTGGGTCCCATATCGTGTATGCCTGACTGAATGTCAATTTTATACCAGCCTCATGCCCTTGACCAACACCGGTCTTGAAACTTGAGCAATACCGGACTTGACTTGATCAATACCAGACTTGAATATTAAGCAATGCCAGACTTGAAACTTGAGTGATACCGGACTTGAAACTTATACCGGACTTGAAACTTGTACTGGACTGAAACTTGCACCTGACTTGAAATCAATACCATACTGAAACTTGCACCTGACTTGAAATCAATACCAGACGAATTTGAGCCGGACCGGTTTTGTGTGCTCCGATGTGAGTTGTGTCTTGCCGTGTGTGACTACATCTCTCATGTGCTTTCATACAAGTTCTAACTCCTGCCTTTTATTTAATTGTGGAAGAAAAGAATCCCCGTTGAGATGTCTTCTGGAGATAATGCTGGTACCAAGTCAGGAAGTGTTGGCAGCTTCAAGGATATGCCGAACATTGATGATGAGTTGTTCACCGCGCCTTTCCAACTATATGAAAATATCCGTTCCACCGAATAGCCCTCCTCCTATCGATTTCAGGGTTTTTCATCCTCCGCTGGGTCCTCATGAAGGATGGATGAGACGTATGTTGAGCAATGAGTACATCAAAGATAACTTGACCAGAGCGCAGATTGTTGATGTAGCTTGAGTGTTGAAACGACTTGAGAGGATGTTAAAGTGGCTTACAGTGCGAACGTTGAGGTGGATCCTGGAGAGGGTGTTGAAGTAGGATTATGAAGCGAAAAGGGGTCCCGGAGAGAGCATTGAGGCGGCTCTTGAATAGACCATTGAAGCAGCTTCTGCTAGAGGGAGTGTTTAAGTGTTTCCCTCTTTAGTTCAATTTACCCTTGAGAATTCCATGTTTCTTGACTGACCACATCTCTCATGTTGAAGAATTCCTTAACTGACGGTGAAGGAACTTCATGTTGAGCCTCAGTCCCCAAGTGTGGTTCGTTATCTTCTTGAGGCTGCTCCCTTGAGGTATCGGCTCCAGTGGAAGATTACCGTCATAGAGCGTTGATACGTTGCACCGGTATTCCTTAAACCAAATGGCAGTATGGTATAATAAAATTTTCCGAGAGGAGTTCGAAAAGATATCTTACTTGCATCATGCTCGTACATTCTTATCTGGTTGTAGCCCGCTGCATCCATCCATGGAGGAGAACATGTTTGTGTCCGCGTTTGCATCTACTAACATGTCGATGTCGAGTAGACAAGGATTATTTTTGGAGCAAAGACTGTTCAAGTTTCAAGTCTATGCAGCACCTGATCTATCCATTTTCCTCGTGTCTGAACTGAAACTGTGATGGGTGACCAATTTTCATCTAAATCCGGCATTTCTTCATATCTCCAAGCGAACATGTCCTGATACTCTTTGAAAAGTTCCACGAGCTTCGTGCATTTATCCGAACACAAGGTTGAGCTGATGGAGATAGGCCTAGGAGATTCCTCAACGATTTCAATCTCATCAGTTGTGGAGTTGGTGCCCTCTTGCAGCTGTTGTGGAGCATCTAGCACTTGTTGTTGTGGTTCGTTGCTGTCGTAGCATTCCATTGGGTGGAGAGACTGGGTAGCAGTATCACCCGTTAATTGATAATGGCAGTATCGGTATACCGCTTTCCCTTTCTGGTCACGACTCGCCACAAAAGTGCGTTCCCTCTTCGTGTGAACGTGGGTCGTGGATTTACAGGATGGAGAAGAATGCTTCGTCAGCAAAGATGCATTGTGGGTTTTAGCTCTCAATGATGCAAGCCGGTCTTCTTCACCGATTGACGCCCACGTGGGGAGTGGGATGCAACGAACTTGTCTGATTCTTTCAGCGGAGCTCCTCTCGTATGCGCTGGTTTGGTTTCCCTTGAAGTCCGTCACTGTGGTAGGATTCCGTACGACCTTGCCTGGGAGAACCTTGGATGTCCTAAGAGTCTTGATAGTAATCACATTCGAAGACGCTCCTGTGTAGATAAGGGGCGTCTTGAACTCTGAATCCTTGATGCGTGCGGTGACATGTAGGTCACGGTCGTGACCTTCCCCTGGTTGATTGCAGCAAAACGTCTCCGCGCGCTGATTCTTCGAGAGGTGTGAAAGTTTGCATAAACTTTACACTAGAGAAACCGCTTCCCGATCCACCGGCCTCTGGTTCATAATGAAACTATTGACTTGAGGAAGATCGTTGTGAGGATCAGTCCCCAGTGTAGGAGCCTCCACGATAGGACCGCTCATATCTGGTGTCGCTTATTTGATCAGGTCCATGTAGGTCCATGCCATTGAAGTACCTTCTCCGGTGCGTTGAATTCATTCCTTGTTGGCTCCAGGGGCTGTTGCGGGTCATGTGGAAATCGATCAGTTAATGTCTTAAGAAAAGTGAGTACCTCTTTCCAAGTTGCGGCCATATCTGTTTGAGTCTTGACAAGAACTTCCTGATTTTCCATCAAGTCTGCAATGGTAATGGGAGATGGTCCTCCTCTCGCCCCTCCGGTTCCTCGTCCGATGAAGGAGTGGAATTTGTTGCTCCGGTGACTACCGAGGTGTTACACTTGATAAGATGCCGGGACTTGCAGCTGCTCCTCTCAGTGATGGGAGGTGTTGTAATATCACTGCTGAGTGATCGAATTGAACGTTCCCATCCTCTGTACTCACGTGTTCCTTGATTGATCTCTCCTTCCTCAAGCATTTCTTCACGGCTTCGACAAGGGTCTCGAGATATAAATCTTCCAGCAGGGATCCGTAAGCTGCAGGCTCCATTTCTTCATTCGGTAGACGTTGTAGTACTCCGGACAAGTCCTCTCCTCTGTGAAGTTGCCTCGGTTCTTCATTGTTGACTGGACCATGTTGTTCATCTTTCCCGAGTCACCTGCGGTTACGCGCTCTTTTGCCTCTCCACCGTGAAAGGTGTGACTCCCGACTAAGGATTCAAAGATTTCTTGCACTTTACTTGAGTAGATGCTGTCGATCCTTCTTGTAATTGTGCTGCTATGTCATTCAAAAGGCGAAATGTCTCGCTCTGTCTTCTGGTGATACCAGCTTGATTTTCCAAGACATCCTCCAGCATTCTATCTACACTTCCCATGGTATCTGAACCGCCTGTGGTTTCCTGATGAGGATGCATCGTGAGCCGAAAACCGAAAAATTGAGAATTCAATTTTTTGCAACCGATAGATCAACCTCCCACAGTGTCGCCAATTGTTTATGGGTGAAAACTACTCCTGCGAGAATTTGGTAATTTGGGGTGTGGATGAGGAATGAATCTAAACCTTCAACAAATGCACTGCGCGGTGAGTGCTTGTAGATTCGAGAGATCAATGCTGCAAGTCCGGCCTAAACCAAGAAATGGCCGTTCCAGGACTTGTTTCGGTCACAAAGTGAAGGAGATGGGGTTGATCTTAGGGAGGGAAGCGAAGAAGGTGTTGAGATTGTGAAGGTGTTGGCTTGCTTATGACTTGTGACAGAAAAGTGAGCAGGCTTACGGTTAATGTAAGGAGGCTATGGGTGTTGATTTTCTGTCTTGTTTGAACTTGTGTTGTTGTTTGAAATAGGGCGGAGAACCTATTTATACAAGTCATTGAGCCTCATTCACGTCTCTCGTGGGAAGTGGAGGAAGTGGAGTGATGGAGTAGTGGAGTTGTGCGTCGACCAATCTTGCCCACTTCTCCTGTTCATCTCTAACCGTCCATGACTTCCTGACACGTTCTTGTGATGGCGCGTTGCACGCTGCACGCTGTAAACCGCTTGGACCAATACCCCGTATGTATCCCCGATTTGTGACATGATTGATGTCCGGAATGTGTGGATAGTGGATCCACGAAAGATAGCATGTAATGTTGAATTGAATAACTGTGTTATTCAGGAAGTCGATACTTGTGAAGTATCGTGTGTATTTTATGCAGTACTGCATTACGGTGTGGTAAAGTGATGGGTAATGACTCCTCACTAACCAAATAACTCCCCACCGTGGGTTGTATAACCAAGGCGGGTGAAGTTGGACGGATGAGATGAGTTTTGAGACACTCATCTGCGACCGTTAATGAATACTAGGTTTCTTGAAGAGTAAGCGCAAGCATGACTCTTCAACTTGGTCAAAACCAAGCATGGGAAGAATTTTGGGGAGGACCGACCGGACGTGTATGTAGATGGCATCTTTGGTGTACACGTCCATGTCTCACCGTCCCATGAAAGTGCGATCGAGGCCACTCGATTTTACCGTCAAAGGGGAGTGGTTGAGATCGGTTTGCGTGAATCCCTTGCCGCAAAGGAGTTGGAAACCGGCGTGACATCCCTAGTTTGGGCACGCGTTTCAAGACAACACATCTTGGTCGGTCTTGGTCGATGGGTTTGACGGGAAGATGGCAGGCGGTGATCATGCCTATACCGACTATCCCATGAAAACGTGATCTAAGCCATTCAAATCATCCGGTGAAGTTGAGTGGTGAGATCGGTTGCAATTTGGGAAGTGTAACCACGCATGTTTGGGCGGGCGTTTTGGATTAGCCGGGCATGGGATGCCTTGGCCGTTCGCATGAGGAGGTAGATGGGCGCACGGTGGTCATGCTTTGGTATGACCGGCCCTTGCTAATCTAATCTGTGACCCTCCATTCTTGCCGGAGAAGATGGACGCGCGTGATGATTTGAAACCCTAATTTTGGATTTCAAAAGCCGTGCGCCACTTCTTGTTTGGGTGACGATTCATCACGGCCAAACATTGTTGGTCTTGACCGATTGGTCAAGTGTGTAAGCGGGCCCACGGTGATCGTGTTGACATGCTCGGGCCCTTTGAGTCTACATCTATGCCCTCCATCTATACCTGCGAAGATGGATGGTTGAGATTATTTTGCGACACATGTAATATGCCGCAAACCCTTATTTAGGGTTTTCCGTCCATAATGCTTGGTATGAACGTCTTTTGGCAAGCAACGGCCAATGGCCGACCATGCGGGGTCGTAGTGGGTATTCCATACCGCTTGGGGTGATGGAATTGATGCAGGGTCATCCAATCATGCTTGTGGAGTTGGATGACTGCGATCGAGATCATATCCGGAGACCCAATACGATCAAGTCCGGATGCTCAATCGGGCTAGTATAACACACCGAGAGGGGCTCAATCGGGCTAGTATAACACACCGAGAGGGCTCAATCGGGCTAGTATAACACACCGAGAGGGCTCGGGCTAGTATAACACACCGAGAATCGGCACATGCGGGTATTTCGTACATGGTTTCATTATAGTGCTTGGAGGTTCGTGTTACTCTATATGAGTAACACTCGGTCATCATGCCACACCGATAATGAGTACGGAAATACAAGGTGATATGAAATTCACAGAATGGGACTGTTGCTACAAGTTCCATTCTTGGTGAATCAAGTGAGGGAGTATCCAACACTTATAGATGGCTTTATCTTTTACAAGATGTCAGCGCATGATCTTTTATGGTTTTTACAAATTTAACCTTGAACGAAAATCCACCATCAACACCTTTGAAGAACCAAGGAGCATTGAAGTTGTACTGCGCAAACACGTCTCGATGGCACTTCCAGTCTTCAATCATCTCCTCAGAAACTGTTCGACCGGTCGTGACGCTCATCCCATGGATAGAAAATAAAGCTTCTTGGACGTGGTTGACCAACGCAAGACGACTTTTGAGCTTCGTAGTGGTAGCAATGTGGCCGTGCTTCTCCCATATCGCCGTATACAACTCTTGAATCGAGCCGGCACGTGAATCCACCAACCAACACATGACCTGGATAAGAGACAAGTAAAAGGAGGATCGAACAAAGCCCCAGGCTGCATCACCGATGCTTCACCAACCACAGGAGCCTTGTCAGTTACAGGAGGCCTTTTAGAATGAGTCACCACGACAGCTTTATTGGCCGAAGCCTGCTCAGAACGTTCTTCAAGGGGAGCCGCTTTAACTATAGCGGATGTTGCCTCTCTTATATTCCTTCCGACATCTACTTCGCTCCGGGTACTAATTTCCATCACGACCCCGTCAACAAGATCACTAAGGGAAGCGCCTTGTCCAACCGAGCTTGCATCATCTCTGTCATGGTCGGAAAAAGGATCGGTTTCTCCAGACTTTTCAACATGAAGATCAGTACCGCCAGACTTCTCAGCATGAAGATCAGTACCGCCAGACTTCTCAACATGAAGGCCAACGTTACCAGCCTTCTCATTCTGAATGCGCGCCAACCTTGTGAAGACATTCTCTTTCGGAATTCCCTGATTTCAAGCAAGGATCACTCTTAGAAGAATTTACTCTGGAGAAATGAAGGAACCAACGGGAAAAGATTTAAATACCTGCATATTGGAGGAATTGAGGATCACCGAACCACAAGCTTTGCCTTTTGGATCTCTCTCCCGCTTGGGGACTGCAATCCTCGGCTACCGGTCCGTTTGGCTGGAAGTGGCTTCAACCGGAAATGCTTTTTCAAAACGTCGAAGATGGTTCACCACGGGAACTGTCACAACACTCTCCGAGAATTCCCCGGAAAATCAACGCTTGCCTCCTCCAAAATTCCTTGTACTTATCGGTTACCATTGGGTTTCTCCCAATGGGACAGAAGGGAAGGCTCACCCGTTCTAAAAACACGTCAGCGTTAAGAATATTTGGGAGGAATTTTTTCGGAACCCCCGGTGGACGGATAAGTGGGACACCCTGATCAAATCCCATTTGACGAGCCGCCCTGTCAATATTGTGCGGAGTCACAATAAATTCTTCGTTGAATAAAGACGGACATATCCTGGGATGCAACCTCTTTGGTAAACAATTTCCCCAAATCTCATAGTCTTAACATCGGTGCGCAACACAGCATCAGGACCATCAGAAGCAGTAGCAAAAGTCTTTGGCTGAACAATGGAAGGGTGGATCGGCCCCCATGGACGGAAATCTATAGAAGACACATTATCAAATATGTCCACGAGTTTCGCGCCTGTTCTGGGACGCCTCCTATGCCAACGGAGTATTCTCGAGCCACCATACAAGTTGCTGAGCGAATTTACAGGAGCAGGAGTAGGAGCATAACTTTTGAAGTGTTCCCATAAGAATTCCTGAAGAAAAGCGAAGTGAACGTACGACTCCACCTTCTTGTACCCGTTAGAAACATGCATGTCCATTGCTAAGGCGTCCAGATGAGAATACAACGATCCAAGGAACAAAGCACCTAGGGGAAGAACTTTACCTTTTGCCAGCTTTATAGCGATATTAACGAGGTCACCTCTAATGGTCTTCTTTCCGGAACCGTCGTCGAATATATCTCCGGATAGCCATAAAGACAGGGAACGCAATCACGCCCGAGCTCATTTTCCAACTCTTGATCCGGCTCTGGGTCTGCAGGAGACCACTCCGACACCCACCAGGTGTAAAAGCATCTCGTATCTTTTTTCTCCTCCTTGTCCAGACTGTCGAAACCCGCCACCTTTTGAAGTATAGCATCATAGTTACGTTGTTCCGTATCAGAGAGCTCGTAAGAAAGACTTCCAGCAACAGGCAGGTTCATTAATACAGCTACACTCTCCAGAGTAATAGTCATCTCTCCCCACCTAGATATGGATGTATGAGTAGAAGGACGCCATCGAGAAATGAAGGTAATCAAACCCGCAGCGTCTTTCTTAATTTCAAGAGCAGCAGATGCCATGACCGCATTGAGGATTTGCGCTTTGGTCAAATTGTCTTTAATGCCCTTATTACTCAACATGCGTCTCTGATAGGGTGTAGAATACATCCTATTTACTATCTATTGTTTATGCTTTCTTTGCTATTTTTCTTGTAAATTATGTATTTTACGCTTGTTTTGAGTTTTGTAGCTACTTTGGAGTCACACGGAGGAAAAGAAGAAGAAATTACTCTAATTGAGCCAAAAGGGCAAAATTGTCATTTCACGGGCGAACACTATTCGGAGCCGGTTAATGTTAAGGGCAACTCTTACGGAGGAGCACCATAGACAAACCAGTGTGGTTAAGGGGTTGCCAGTTGGTGGCCCTTATCCGAGAAGGTGGGTGTCTTTGTTAGCACCCTAATCCTCCCTTACCCTAAATCGAGAGACGTGTTTCTCTCATTCACCACATTCTGTTCCACCTGAATAAGAGAGAAAAGCAGCAGCAGCTGCTATTAAATCCGAGAGATTCAGGGACTCATTCGGAGGCTTAATGGAAGATTCATATGAAGATGAAGAATTCGCTCGATCTGTGATGATAACAAACTGAAGATTCATGTATTTGAAGAACAAAAGAGGATCTGCTGAGATGAGACGACGAAGAAATTAGGGTTTGAAGTCTCAGTTGATAATCAGAAATTCATGAAGAATGATGGTTATGGTTTGTGGAAAGAACCGAAATTGAATGGGTTACGTGGTCTCGCAACCGAAATTGGTTGGTTTAGTTTGAATTTTTAAGTTGCAGTTAGGGTTTCTGAAGATGAATTGGATGGAGATTGAAGATGTTGTATCTGAGATAGATTCAGAGAAGAAAGAAAATCTTGGCTTGTGTTATAATGGTTTTGGTCTTTGTTCGAGGAAACATTGGCCATTGTGGAAGATGGATGGTCTTTGTTGGTTGTACATGAGATACAGATGGGGGTTTGATGGAGTCTGCTGGTTTACAGGGAACGATGGATTGAATTGTGAAGAGTGATACGCTGCCGAGAAGAATTGGGAATGAGAAATTGATACAGAAAGAAGCTGATGATGAACAGATGTATGAAGTGAAGTTGTTGAACTAAATTAGATGTATGTTAGGAATTGTCACAGGGAATTGAAGCAGCTAGTGAGAATTGATTACAGGTTCAATGTCAGAGTATGGGTTTGTCATGGTGCTGCTAAGCAGGGAATTAAGATGGAGGATCTGAAGGCGCTGAGAGTTGGTGGTTGAATGCGGATATGTTGGTGCGACTTGAGTAAATACAGTGAAGCTCATTGCAAGAATGGAAGAATTTCTTAGATGTATGTGTAGGATTCTTAACGGAGAAGACACTAGAACGGCTGAATTTGGCCTGAGCAAATCCTATAAACAAACAGAACTCGGCCGGTTTTCTGCACCGGCGAGTCAACTCGTCGATGACCGATCCAGACGACTCAACCCAGCCCAGTCAGACCAGTTAGCCGAGTAAGATGCTGACTCGGTGGCTGAGTCACTCTTCCCTTGACCCAGTTGACTGACGGTTTGACCAGTTTGACCGTTATCTCTAACGGAACTTCAACGGAATATTCCATTGACGGAGAAGAAGATTCCAGTCACCGGCGGCGACTTTTCAGGCCGGATTCCGGCCAAATTCCGGCCATAATACCAGATTTCCGACGACCAAAATTACAGAATTTTGTGTGGATTCTTCTCATGGGTGTGAAGACTTAAATTTGGAAATTGGATGAAAATTTGTGGAGAATTCTCTAGAATCATCTAAACTCATGGGTTTGTGGAATTGGGCTAAAATTTGGAAAGAGAAGATGGAAGATTTGAGAAAGGCTTGGACTTGGAAATTGAATTGCTAAAGGAAAGGGGTTTTATTCCTTGGAAGATTTGGAGAATATTGAAGCCTATAAATAGAGAAGTTTTCTACATCTTTTACACACCTCTCTACACACACAACACTTGTGTTTTTGCTTGCTTTTGAAAATTCTTCTTTTTAATTATTTGTGTGAACTTGAAAAATTCTCCTTTTAATTATTATTTGTGTGAATTTCAAAAACATGAGTAGCTAATTTTCTTATTGATTGAGGATGAATTCCTAGTTCTTAATATATGATTTGAGTTTTGTTTCAATTCTATCTTGAAGTTTTTCACATGATTATCGTTTGTTTTTACTAATAGGAATGTTTATTCATTCATGATTGATTGATAGATTGTTTAGAGTGCACGCTAAATTGATTTGTTAATTCAACCTAATTCTAGTATAAGTTAGGGAATAAGTAATCGTTCTCGACACTTTACACAAGTAGAAAACACGAGACCTTGCGGAGGGATTCCGTGGAGCGATTGTGTGTAAAAACAACGCTAGAAAGTGGACCAAGCGAACCGAGTTTAACTACTAGTACTAAACCTAAATTCATAGATCTTAATGCATTCGGGGAATTAAATCTTGTAAGCGAACCTCAAGGTGGTTCTTTTGAATAGAATCTGATAACTAAGCGGACTTGTTACTCAGTGAAATAAGGGATTTTGGGGCTAGCTAAGCGAACCTGCTATCCTACGGTTGGTGATAATCTGTGACTAATAACATGTGGATGAAAAACATAACTTGATTCATTGTTTTGCAACGAAGAATGATTCCTTGATCTTGACTCTCTTATTGATTTCAACTTTATCTTTTAATTGCTTTGTTTATTTTCTTTTGCTTTATACATCCCCCCTTTTGTGACAATTTTTACAACTAGAATCTCTTGCTCCTTGTGGGAACGAACTTGACTTCCATTATATTATTTTTAATTGAGTGGAAATAAGATATTAATTTGATTGCACCTCGACACGCATCAAATTTTGGCGCCGCTTCGGGGCAAGCGGACGATTTTAGTTGTTTTTATTTTTCTTTTTGCTTTATTCTTGCTTTGTTAGATTGTATATCGTATCTAACTTGGTTTCTGAGAATCTTATTTCAGGTATCGGTTTTCCATGTATGGTGGACAAGAGCAAGCATATTACAACAATCAATACAGTTTTCAACCTCAACATTATGGCAACTTCCGACCATCCTTAGGATACAATCAAAACCAATCTTTTGGCTATGATCAAATTCCTACAGAACCTTATGGATATTCTCATACATATCAACAACCTTATGACGGGTATGTAAGTGGACAATCACAAGGATGGGAGGATAGTTTTGTTTATCATCAGAAATTCTCTAATTTTGCAGATAAGATGTGTGCCATGATTGGGGATCTTCAACAAAAGTTGCAAGAATCACTACAAGACCAGCAACCCTATGTTTGGGAGGAACCACATCGAGAAATTCAAAGGAATTCAGAGACATTATGCGAACAAATTACTCAACTCGATAAAAATAGGGATGAGCAACTCCAACAACTTCAAGACGGCATTGCTAAAGAACGAAGAGACATGGATCAATACAAGGAGGATAGGGATAAAGAAGAATTTTGCTATCAAAGCAATAACTATTCTAATGTGCCTATGGTGTGTAGTGAATATTTGATCGATGATTATGTTGGAAAAGGCCAACCTTTGGATACTTTTGAAGACGCTAGTGTAGCTTACTCGAGCCTTGATCTTAATAATGATCAAGCACCTATTCAAAAGGTAGAGCTTGAAGATGATGCATTTAGTGCTTGGAAAAAATTCCTTAGGGAAAGATATGAGTCCGCGGAAGTGTATGAGCGTTGCAACAATGAGGAAGTTATTTCAACTCTGGATCATAATAACGATCCTTCACCTATTCAAAAGGAGGAGATTGGGTGTGACTTACCTATTGTTATAAACGGTGTAACACCCTCACAAGAAGATCTTACAATTTATACCGACGAGAATCATTTTAGTGAATGGCCCGATTCCGATGATGAGAATGTTGAAGAGATGATGCTAGAGGATGAAACCAAATTAATTGATTTTGTGGAAGACCCAATTGAACTTGCCAATGATTTTAATGATGCCAAGACTTTGGTTAAGGTAGACAATAACGACGGAAGGTTGCAAGATTCGATAGAGGACCACGATATACAAGAGGTAAGTAATTCACATGAAATCTCTAAGGATGAAGAGGATTCCGCAAAACAAGAGATTGTGCAAGGTTTGTCTAACCCTTTGCATATTGATTCTTCTCCTTTACCTCTTATTGGTTTGAATATTTGTGCTTCGAAAGTATTTTTGGATGATTTTGTTTCTAGATATCCACCATTGGAAACACTTAATGCTAACACCATGCAGGTTTGCCAAGAGGAATACATGAAAGTTCCAAAATTCTATGTTCTTTATACACTTCCGAGTGTGGACGAGAATAAGTGTGGGGGAAATTTCTATCGAGCGATAATTTCATTATTATTTTCTTGTGCTAACATTTGTATGGAGTTATTGTTTGCAAAATAGGTATTATGGGTGGATCCCCAAATTTTCCGATTGTTAGTATATGGGGAGTGAATCTTACAAGAGCTAAGTCGGGCCGTCGACTTTAAAACAAGCGCTTCATGGGAGGCAACCCATAGGTTTTGTATTTCTTATCTTTTTGCTTTTTGTTATTTCGTTTTCTTGTTTCTTATCATGTTAAAATTTCCCACCTTGACTTTACTAGGAGGATTCAATTACATTGAGGACAATGTAAGGTTTAAGTGTGGGGGAGTGGTTAAGCATGTATTTACAAAAAAAAAAAAATTACAAAAAAATTAAAAAAAAAGTTTTACATAAAACTTCAACTTTTAGAGATTTTAGAGTCCCTAGCATACTTCTAGGTATGTTTACATAGAGATTTTGACCGACATAATTGAACTTGGAAGTGTTAGGGAACTACATTCGGATTTCTTGCTTGTTAGAGTGTTAAATAATGGATTTAATCATGCCGGTGATGCGAATTTGGTGCAGGGAGAAATGCATTATTAGAGTTGATGATCAATCATTAGTGGAGACTACCCGTATTCATATCATGTGAGGCACCGACCAGAAATTTTGCCATCTAACTAAAGAGCTTTCTTTTGAGTGTGTGTCACCGTACGTAAATTCCGGGTAGAATGGTGAGCTACCCAACCTCCCACCAATAGAAGCACTACTCTTTGATCTCTTGAGTGCTAATTTTGTCAATCATGAGGGTGACGTCTATAGATGAAAGCCTCCTTCTTGTAGTTCGATTTGCAGTTAGCACCATTCTCTCTCTCGACAACAACGGATCCATAGAAACACCATCATAATCAACAAGGAGCGACATCAAAATTTACAAGGAAAGTTGGAAAAGTTCAAGGTTTATAAGCAACGGAACGAGAAAAAAAGCAAATTTCATATTTAAGTAAAGCTTATGATTTCAAGACGATACAAGTTGTGAAGAATCAAGCGGTAAAATACTTCTCCCACGGCCACGGTTTGTGTTATTTCTCTTGTTTATCAAAAAAAAAAAAAAAAAAAAAAAAAAAAAAAAAAAATATAAAAAAAAATAAAAAAAGAAAAAAAAAAAAAAAAAAGAGAAATATTGTTTTGTTTTTATTTATTTAATAAGCCGTGGGGAAGGAAAATCTATAAGGAAGTTTCAAGCGACAAGGATTTAAGGTAAAAAGAGTTACAAAGTGTCAAGGATTTATGAAATTCGAGAGTTTATCATCAATAGTTGAAACCGAAGACGAAGGAAGAAGATCAAGACGAGGAGCGGAAGACGTTTCTATTGGATGCCGTGAGAGTGGTGTTATCATAATTGGCGATCGGATGTGAAGGTGAGTAAGTAATCTCATCCTTAATAATAATGGTTGATTTCCTTTATTAGAGATCGTCAGAAAAATAGTTCTTCAAAATATTAAAAGATGTGGGTTTTTAAAAATATTTCTAAGTTATCCTTCCCACCATTCAACGTGTCGCAGGATTTCTCTCTTCATTCCTACTTGCACACATGTGTGACCCATAAAAAAACCGTCTTTTTGAGTGCAATTATCATAAAATCCTTTTTGGTGAGGCGAAGTCGAGGCGAAATGCTTATTGATCGTTTCTCAAACACGCGTTCTCTCATTATGGTGTGGTTATTTCTCACTCAACATTTAAGAATGAGAATATGTTCTTTAGTATTTCTAACTTCTTATTACTAGCATGCAGAAACTCTATGTCATCATAACTCTTTGGATGCTTGGGACGCTTGAACGCTTTGAAGTTGTGAGTTTTTAGTTTGATTTGCTCGAGGACTAGCAAAGTCTAAGTGTGGGGGAATTTGATAGGGTGTAGAATACATCCTATTTACTATCTATTGTTTATGCTTTCTTTGCTATTTTTCTTGTAAATTATGTATTTTACGCTTGTTTTGAGTTTTGTAGCTACTTTGGAGTCACACGGAGGAAAAGAAGAAGAAATTACTCTAATTGAGCCAAAAGGGCAAAATTGTCATTTCACGGGCGAACACTATTCGGAGCCCGGTTAATGTTAAGGGGCAACTCTTCTGGAGGAGCACCATAGACAAACCAGCTGTGGTTAAGGGGTTGCCAGATTGGTGGCCCTTATCCAGAAGGTGGGTGTCTTTGTTAGCACCCTAATCCTCCCTTACCCTAAATCGAGAGACGTGTTTCTCTCATTCACCACATTCATTCCACCCGAATAAGAGAGAAAAAACGAGCAGCAGCTGCTATTAAATCCGAGAGATTCAGGGACTCATACGTAATGGAAGATTCATATGAAGATGAAGAATTCGCTCGATCTGTGATGATAACAAACTGAAGATTCATGTATTTGAAGAACAAAAGAGGATCTGCTGAGATAAGACGACGAAGAAATTAGGGTTCGAAGTCTCAGTTGATAATCAGAAATTCATGAAGAATGATGGTTAGGGTTTGTGGAAGAACTGAAATTGAATGGGTTCTGGTGGTCTCTGCAACTGAAATTGGTTGGTTTAGTTTGAATTTTTAAGTTGCAGTTAGGGTTTCTGAAGATGAATTGGATGGAGATTGAAGATGTTGTATCTGAGATATGAGATTCAGAGAAGAAAGAAAATCTTGGCTTGTGTTATAATGGTTTTGGTGCTGTTCGAGGGAAACATTGGCCATTGTGGAAGATGGATGGTGTTGTTGGTTGTACATGAGATACAGATGGGGGTTTGATGGAGTCTGCTGGTGTTGTGAATGATACTGCTGGTTTACAGGGAACGATGGATTGAATTATGAAGAGTGAGACGCTGCCGAGAAGAATTGGGAATGAGAAATTGATACAGAAAGAAGCTGATGATGAACAGATGTATGAAGTGAAGCTGTTGAACTAAATTAGATGTATGTTAGGAATTGTCACAGGGAATTGAAGCAGCTAGTGAGAATTGATTACAGGTTCAATGTCAGAGTATGGGTTTGTCATGGTGCTGCTAAGCAGGGAATTAAGATGGAGGATCTGAAGCTGTTACAGAGTTGGTGGTTGAATGCGGATATGTTGGTACTGACTTGAGTAAATACAATTTGAAGCTCATTGCAAGAATGGAAGAATTTCTTAGATGTATGTGTAGGATTCTTAACAGGAGAAGACACTAGAACGGCCTGAATTTGGCCTGAGCAAATCCTATAAACAAACAGAACTCGGCCGGTTTTCTGCACCGGCGAGTCAACTCGTCGATGACCGATCCAGACGACTCAACCCAGCCCAGTCAGACCAGTTAGCCGAGTAAGATGCTGACTCGGTGGCTGAGTCACTCTTCCCTTGACCCAGTTGACTGACGGTTTGACCAGTTTGACCGTTATCTCTAACGGAACTTCAACGGAATATTCCATTGACGGAGAAGAAGATTCCGATCCACCGCGGTGACTTTTCAGCGGATTCCACAAATTCGGCCATAATACCAGATTTCCAGACGACCAAAATTACGAATTTTGTGTGGATTCTTCTCATGGGTGTGAAGACTTAAATTTGGAAATTGGATGAAAATTTGTGGAGAATTCTCTAGAATCATCTAAACTCATGGGTTTGTGGAATTGGGCTAAAATTTGGAAAGAGAAGATGGAAGATTTGAGAAAGGCTTGGACTTGGAAATTGAATTGCTAAAGGAAAGGGGTTTATTCCTTGGAAGATTTGGAGAATATTGAAGCCTATAAATAGAGAAGTTTTCTACATCTTTTACACACTCTCTACACACACAACACTTGTGTTTTTGCTTGCTTTTGAAAATTCTTCTTTTTAATTATTTGTGTGAACTTGAAAAATTCTCCTTTTAATTATTATTTGTGTGAATTTCAAAAACATGAGTAGCTAATTTTCTTATTGATTGAGGATGAATTCCTAGTTCTTAATATATGATTTGAGTTTTGTTTCAATTCTATCTTGAAGTTTTTCACATGATTATCGTTTGTTTTTACTAATAGGAATGTTTATTCATTCATGATTGATTGATAGATTGTTTAGAGTGCACGCTAAATTGATTTGTTAATTCAACCTAATTCTAGTATAAGTTAGGGAATAAGTAATCGTTCTCGACACTTTACACAAGTAGAAAACACGAGACCTTGTGGAGGGATTCCGTGGAGCGATTGTGTGTAAAAACAACGCTAGAAAGTGGACCAAGCGAACCGAGTTTAACTACTAGTACTAAACCTAAATTCATAGATCTTAATGCATTCGGGGAATTACATCTTGTAAGCGAACCTCAAGGTGGTTCTTTTGAATAGAATCCGATAACTAAGCGGACTTGTTACTCGGTGAAATAAGGGATTTTGGGGCTAGCTAAGCGAACCCTGCTATCCTACGGTTGGTGATAATCTGTGACTAATAACATGTGGATGAAAAACATAACTTGATTCATTGTTTTGCAACGAAGAATGATTCCTTGATCTTGACTCTCTTATTGATTTCAACTTTATCTTTTAATTGCTTTGTTTATTTTCTTTTGCTTTATACATCCCCCCTTTTGTGACAATTTTTACAACTAGAATCTCTTGCTCCTTGTGGGAACGAACTTGACTTCCATTATATTATTTTTAATTGAGTGGAAATAAGATATTAATTTGATTGCACCTACGACACGCATCAAATTTTGGCGCCGCTGCTTAGGGAGCAAATGGACGATTTTAGTTGTTTTTATTTTTCTTTTTGCTTTATTCTTGCTTTGTTAGATTGTATATCGTATCTAACTTGGTTTCTGAGAATCTTATTTCAGGTATCGGTTTTCCATGTATGGTGGACAAGAGCAAGCATATTACAACAATCAATACAGTTTTCAACCTCAACATTATGGCAACTTCCGACCATCCTTAGGATACAATCAAAACCAATCTTTTGGCTATGATCAAATTCCTACAGAACCTTATGGATATTCTCATACATATCAACAACCTTATGACGGGTATGTAAGTGGACAATCACAAGGATGGGAGGATAGTTTTGTTTATCATCAGAAATTCTCTAATTTTGCAGATAAGATGTGTGCCATGATTGGGGATCTTCAACAAAAGTTGCAAGAATCACTACAAGACCAGCAACCCTATGTTTGGGAGGAACCACATCGAGAAATTCAAAGGAATTCAGAGACATTATGCGAACAAATTACTCAACTCGATAAAAATAGGGATGAGCAACTCCAACAACTTCAAGACGGCATTGCTAAAGAACGAAGAGACATGGATCAATACAAGGAGGATAGGGATAAAGAAGAATTTTGCTATCAAAGCAATAACTATTCTAATGTGCCTATGGTGTGTAGTGAATATTTGATCGATGATTATGTTGGAAAAGGCCAACCTTTGGATACTTTTGAAGACGCTAGTGTAGCTTACTCGAGCCTTGATCTTAATAATGATCAAGCACCTATTCAAAAGGTAGAGCTTGAAGATGATGCATTTAGTGCTTGGAAAAAATTCCTTAGGGAAAGATATGAGTCCGCGGAAGTGTATGAGCGTTGCAACAATGAGGAAGTTATTTCAACTCTGGATCATAATAACGATCCTTCACCTATTCAAAAGGAGGAGATTGGGTGTGACTTACCTATTGTTATAAACGGTGTAACACCCTCACAAGAAGATCTTACAATTTATACCGACGAGAATCATTTTAGTGAATGGCCCGATTCCGATGATGAGAATGTTGAAGAGATGATGCTAGAGGATGAAACCAAATTAATTGATTTTGTGGAAGACCCAATTGAACTTGCCAATGATTTTAATGATGCCAAGACTTTGGTTAAGGTAGACAATAACGACGGAAGGTTGCAAGATTCGATAGAGGACCACGATATACAAGAGGTAAGTAATTCACATGAATTCTCTAAGGATGAAGAGGATTCCGCAAAACAAGAGATTGTGCAAGGTTTGTCTAACCCTTTGCATATTGATTCTTCTCCTTTACCTCTTATTGGTTTGAATGTTTGTGCTTCGAAAGTATTTTTGGATGATTTTGTTTCTAGATATCCACCATTGGAAACACTTAATGCTAACACCATGCAGGTTTGCCAAGAGGAATACATGAAAGTTCCAAAATTCTATGTTCTTTATACACTTCCGAGTGTGGACGAGAATAAGTGTGGGGGAAATTTCTATCGAGCGATAATTTCATTATTATTTTCTTGTGCTAACATTTGTATGGAGTTATTGTTTGCAAAATAGGTATTATGGGTGGATCCCCAAATTTTCCGATTGTTAGTATATGGGGAGTGAATCTTACAAGAGCTAAGTCGGGCCGTCGACTTTAAAACAAGCGCTTCATGGGAGGCAACCCATAGGTTTTGTATTTCTTATCTTTTTGCTTTTTGTTATTTCGTTTTCTTGTTTCTTATCATGTTAAAATTTCCCACCTTGACTTTACTAGGAGGATTCAATTACATTGAGGACAATGTAAGGTTTAAGTGTGGGGGAGTGGTTAAGCATGTATTTACAAAAAAAAAAAAAATTACAAAAAAATTAAAAAAAAAAAAAAAGTTTTACATAAAACTTCAACTTTTAGAGATTTTAGAGTCCCTAGCATACTTCTAGGTATGTTTACATAGAGATTTTGACCGACATAATTGAACTTGGAAGTGTTAGGGAACTACATTCGGATTTCTTGCTTGTTAGAGTGTTAAATAATGGATTTAATCATGCCGGTGATGCGAATTTGGTGTAGGGAGAAATGCATTATTAGAGTTGATGATCAATCATTAGTGGAGACTACCCGTATTCATATCATGTGAGGCACCGACCAGAAATTTTTCCATCTAACTAAAGAGCTTTCTTTTGAGTGTGTGTCACCGTACGTAAATTCCGGGTAGAATGGTGAGCTACCCAACCTCCCACCAATAGAAGCACTACTCTTTGATCTCTTGAGTGCTAATTTTGTCAATCATGAGGGTGACGTCTATAGATGAAAGCCTCCTTCTTGTAGTTCGATTTGCAGTTAGCACCATTCTCTCTCTCGACAACAACGGATCCATAGAAACACCATCATAATCAACAAGGAGCGACATCAAAATTTACAAGGAAAGTTGGAAAAGTTCAAGGTTTATAAGCAACGGAACGAGAAAAAAAGCAAATTTCATATTTAAGTAAAGCTTATGATTTCAAGACGATACAAGTTGTGAAGAATCAAGCGGTAAAATACTTCTCCCACGGCCACGGTTTGTGTTATTTCTCTTGTTTATCAAAAAAAAAAAAAAAAAAAAAAAAAAAAAAAAAAAATTGATAAAAAATGAAAAAAAGAAAAGAAAAAAAAATAAGAGAAATATTGTTTTGTTTTTATTTATTTAATAAGCCGTGGGGAAGGAAAATCTATAAGGAAGTTTCAAGCGACAAGGATTTAAGGTAAAAAGAGTTACAAAGTGTCAAGGATTTATGAAATTCGAGAGTTTATCATCAATAGTTGAAACCGAAGACGAAGGAAGAAGATCAAGACGAGGAGCGGAAGACGTTTCTATTGGATGCCGTGAGAGTGGTGTTATCATAATTGGCGATCGGATGTGAAGGTGAGTAAGTAATCTCATCCTTAATAATAATGGTTGATTTCCTTTCTTAGAGATCGTCAGAAAAATAGTTCTTCAAAATATTAAAAGATGTGGGTTTTTAAAAATATTTCGGAAGTTATCCTTCCCACCATTCAACGTGTCGCAGGATTTCTCTCTTCATTCCTACTTGCACACATGTGTGACCCATAAAAAAGCCGTCTTTTTGAGTGCAATTATCATAAAATCCTTTTTGGAGAGGCGAAGTCGAGGCGAAATGCTTATTGATCGTTTCTCAAACACGCGTTCTCTCATTATGGTGTGGTTATTTCTCACTCAACATTTAAGAATGAGAATATGTTCTTTAGTATTTCTAACTTCTTATTACTAGCATGCGAAACTCTATGTCCTCATAACTCTTTGGATGCTTGGGACGCTTGAACGCTTTGAAGTTGTGAGTTTTTAGTTTGATTTGCTCGAGGACTAGCAAAGTCTAAGTGTGGGGGAATTTGATAGGGTGTAGAATACATCCTATTTACTATCTATTGTTTATGCTTTCTTTGCTATTTTTCTTGTAAATTATGTATTTTACGCTTGTTTTGAGTTTTGTAGCTACTTTGGAGTCACACGGAGGAAAAGAAGAAGAAATTACTCTAATTGAGCCAAAAGGGCAAAATTGTCATTTCACGGGCGAATACTATTCGGAGCCGGTTAATGTTAAGGGCAACTCTTACCGGAGGAGCACCATAGACAAACCAGTTTGTGGTTAAGGGGTTGCCATATTGGTGGCCCTTATCCGAAGGTGGGTGTCTTTGTTAGCACCCTAATCCTCCCTTACCCTAAATCGAGAGACGTGTTTCTCTCATTCACCACATTCATTCCACCGAATAAGAGAGAAAAGCAGCGAGCATGCTATTAAATCCGAGAGATTCGGGGACTCATACGTAATGGAAGATTCATATGAAGATGAAGAATTCGCTCGATCTCGTGATGATAACAAACTGAAGATTCATGTATTTGAAGAACAAAAGAGGATCTGCTTTGAGATAAGACGACGAAGAAATTAGGGTTCAAGTCTCGGTTGATAATCGTAAATTCATGAAGAATGATGGTTAGGGTTTGTGGAAGAACCGAAATTGAATGGGTTACTCGTGGTCTCGTAACTGAAATTGGTTGGTTTAGTTTGAATTTTTAAGTTGCATTAGGGTTTCAAGATGAATTGGATGGAGATTGAAGATGTTGTATCTCGAGATATGAGATTCCAGAGAAGAAAGAAAATCTTGGCTTGTGTTATAATGGTTTTGGTGCTGTTCGAGGGAAACATTGGCCATTGTGGAAGATGGATGGTGTTGTTGGTTGTACATGAGATACAGATGGGGGTTTGATGGAGTCTGCTGGTGTTGTGAATGATACTGCTGGTTTACAGGGAACGATGGATTGAATTATGAAGAGTGAGACGCTGTGAGAAGAATTGGGAATGAGAAATTGATACGAGAAAGAAGTCGATGATGAACAGATGTATGAAGTGAAGCTGTTGAACTAAATTAGATGTATGTTAGGAATTGCCACAGGGAATTGAAGCAGCTAGTGAGAATTGATTACAGGTTCAATGTCAGAGTATGGGTTTGTCATGGTGCTTTGCTAAGCGAGGAATTAAGATGGAGGATCCGAAGTCATTCAGAGTTGGTGGTTGAATGCGGATATGTTGGTACCGACTTGAGTAAATACAAACAAGCTCTGTTGCAAGAATGGAAGAATTTCTTAGATGTATGTGTAGGATTCTTAACGGAGAAGACACTAGAACGGACTGAATTTGGCTGAGCAAATCCTATAAATAAACAGAACTCGGCCGGTTTTCTGCACCGGCGAGTCAACTCGGCGATGACCGATCCAGACGACTCAACCCAGCCCAGTCAGACCAGTTAGCCGAGTAAGATGCTGACTCGGTGGCTGAGTCACTCTTCCCTTGACCCAGTTGACTGACGGTTTGACCAGTTTGACTGTTATCTATAACGGAACTTCAACGGAATATTCTGTCGACGGAGAAGAAGATTCCGATCACCGCGGCGACTTTTGGTTTGGATTCGGCCAAATTCCAACCATAATACCAGATTTCCGACGACCAAAATTACAGATTTTTGTGTGGATTCTTCTCATGGGTGTGAAGACTTAAATTTGGAAATTGGATGAAAATTTGTGGAGAATTCTCTAGAATCATCTAAACTCATGGGTTTGTGGAATTGGGCTAAAATTTGGAAAGAGAAGATGGAAGATTTGAGAAAGGCTTGGACTTGGAAATTGAATTGCTAAAGGAAAGGGGTTTTATTCCTTGGAAGATTTGGAGAATATTGAAGCCTATAAATAGAGAAGTTTTCTACATCTTTTACACACCTCTCTACACACACAACACTTGTGTTTTTGCTTGCTTTTGAAAATTCTTCTTTTTAATTATTTGTGTGAACTTGAAAAATTCTCCTTTTAATTATTATTTGTGTGAATTTCAAAAACATGAGTAGCTAATTTTCTTATTGATTGAGGATGAATTCCTAGTTCTTAATATATGATTTGAGTTTTGTTTCAATTCTATCTTGAAGTTTTTCACATGATTATCGTTTGTTTTTACTAATAGGAATGTTTATTCATTCATGATTGATTGATAGATTGTTTAGAGTGCACGCTAAATTGATTTGTTAATTCAACCTAATTCTAGTATAAGTTAGGGAATAAGTAATCGTTCTCGACACTTTACACAAGTAGAAAACACGAGACCTTGCGGAGGGATTCCGTGGAGCGATTGTGTGTAAAAACAACGCTAGAAAGTGGACCAAGCGAACCGAGTTTAACTACTAGTACTAAACCTAAATTCATAGATCTTAATGCATTCGGGAATTACATCTTGTAAGCGAACCTCAAGGTGGTTCTTTTGAATAGAATCGATAACTAAGCGGACTTGTTACTCGGTGAAATAAGGGATTTTGGGGCTAGCTAAGCGAACCCTGCTATCCTACGGTTGGTGATAATCTGTGACTAATAACATGTGGATGAAAAACATAACTTGATTCATTGTTTTGCAACGAAGAATGATTCCTTGATCTTGACTCTCTTATTGATTTCAACTTTATCTTTTAATTGCTTTGTTTATTTTCTTTTGCTTTATACATCCCCCCTTTTGTGACAATTTTTACAACTAGAATCTCTTGCTCCTTGTGGGAACGAACTTGACTTCCATTATATTATTTTTAATTGAGTGGAAATAAGATATTAATTTGATTGCACCTACGACACGCATCAAATTTTGGCACCGCTACTTGTGGAGCAGTGGACGATTTTAGTTGTTTTTATTTTTCTTTTTGCTTTATTCTTGCTTTGTTAGATTGTATATCGTATCTAACTTGGTTTCGAGAATCTTATTTCAGGTATCGGTTTTCCATGTATGGTGGACAAGAGCAAGCATATTACAACAATCAATACAGTTTTCAACCTCAACATTATGGCAACTTCCGACCATCCTTAGGATACAATCAAAACCAATCTTTTGGCTATGATCAAATTCCTACAGAACCTTATGGATATTCTCATACATATCAACAACCTTATGACGGGTATGTAAGTGGACAATCACAAGGATGGGAGGATAGTTTTGTTTATCATCAGAAATTCTCTAATTTTGCAGATAAGATGTGTGCCATGATTGGGGATCTTCAACAAAAGTTGCAAGAATCACTACAAGACCAGCAACCCTATGTTTGGGAGGAACCACATCGATAAATTCAAAGGAATTCAGAGAAATTATACGAACAAATTACTCAACTCGATAAAAATAGGGATGAGCAACTCCAACAACTTCAAGACGGCATTGCTAAAGAACGAAGAGACATGGATCAATACAAGGAGGATAGGCATAAAGAAGAATTTTTCTATCAAAGCAATAACTATTCTAATGTGCCTATGTTGTGTAGTGAATATTTGATCGATGATTATGTTGGAAAAGGCCAACCTTTGGATACTTTTGAAGACGCTAGTGTAGCTTACTCGAGCCTTGATCTTAATAATGATCAAGCACCTATTCAAAAGGTAGAGCTTGAAGATGATGCATTTAGTGCTTGGAAAAAATTCCTTTGGGAAAGATATGAGTCCGCGGAAGTGTATGAGCGTTGCAACAATGAGGAAGTTATTTCAACTCCGGATCATAATAACGATCCTTCACCTATTCAAAAGGAGGAGATTGGGTGTGACTTACCTATTGTTATAAACGTTGTAACACCCTCACAAGAAGATCTTACAATTTATACCTTTTGAGAATAATTTTAGTGAATGGCCCGATTCCGATGATGAGAATGTTGAAGAGATGATGCTAGAGGATGAAACCAAATTAATTGATTTTGTGGAAGACCCAATTGAACTTGCCAATGATTTTAATGATGCCAAGACTTTGGTTAAGGTAGACAATAACGACGGAAGGTTGCAAGATTCGATAGAGGACCACGATATACAAGAGGTAAGTAATTCACATGAATTCTCTAAGGATGAAGATGATTCCGCAAAACAAGAGATTGTGCAAGGTTTGTCTAACCCTTTGCATATTGATTCTTCTCCTTTACCTCTTATTGGTTTGAATGTTTGTGCTTCGAAAGTATTTTTGGATGATTTTGTTTCTAGATATCCACCATTGGAAACACTTAATGCTAACACCATGCAGGTTTGCCAAGAGGAATACATGAAATTTCCAAAATTCTATGTTCTTTATACACTTCCGAGTGTGGACGAGAATAAGTGTGGGGGAAATTTCTATCGAGCGATAATTTCATTATTATTTTCTTGTGCTAACATTTGTATGGAGTTATTGTTTGCAAAACAGGTATTATGGGTGGATCCCCAAATTTTCCGATTGTTAGTATATGGGGAGTGAATCTTACAAGAGCTAAGTCGGGCCGTCGACTTTAAAACAAGCGCTTCATGGGAGGCAACCCATAGGTTTTGTATTTCTTATCTTTTTGCTTTTTGTTATTTCTTTTTCTTGTTTCTTATCATGTTAAAATTTCCCACCTTGACTTTACTAGGAGGATTCAATTACATTGAGGACAATGTAAGGTTTAAGTGTGGGGGAGTGGTTAAGCATGTATTTACAAAAAAAAAAAAAAATTACAAAAAAAATAAAAAAAAAAAAAAAAAGTTTTACATAAAACTTCAACTTTTAGAGATTTTAGAATCCCTAGCATACTTCTAGGTATGTTTACATAGAGATTTTGACCGACATAATTGAACTTGGAAGTGTTAGGGAACTACATTCGGATTTCTTGCTTGTTAGAGTGTTAAATAATGGATTTAATCATGCCGGTGATGCGAATTTGGTGCAGGGAGAAATGCATTATTAGAGTTGCTAATCAATCATTAGTGGAGACTACCCGTATTCATATCATGTGAGGCACCGAACAGAAATTTTGCCATCTAACTAAAGAGCTTTCTTTTGAGTGTGTGTCACCGTACGTAAATTCCGGGTAGAATGGTGAGCTACCCAACCTCCCACCAATAGAAGCACTACTCTTTGATCTCTTGAGTGCTAATTTTGTCAATCATGAGGGTGACGTCTATAGATGAAAGCCTCCTTCTTGTAGTTCGATTTGCAGTTAGCACCATTCTCTCTCTCGACAACAACGGATCCATAGAAACACCATCATAATCAACAAGGAGCGACATCAAAATTTACAAGGAAAGTTGGAAAAGTTCAAGGTTTATAAGCAACGGAACGAGAAAAAGAGCAAATTTCATATTTAAGTAAAGCTTATGATTTCAAGACGATACAAGTTGTGAAGAATCAAGCGGTAAAATACTTCTCCCACGGCCACGGTTTGTGTTATTTCTCTTGTTTATCAAAAAAAAAAAAAAAAAAAAAAAAAAAAAAAAAATAAAAAAAAAAAAAAAAAAAAAAAAAATAAGAGAAATATTGTTTTGTTTTTATTTATTTAATAAGCCGTGGGAAGGAAAATCTATAAGGAAGTTTCAAGCGACAAGGATTTAAGGTAAAAAGAGTTACAAAGTGTCAAGGATTTATGAAATTCGAGAGTTTATCATCAATAGTTGAAACCGAAGACGAAGGAAGAAGATCAAGACGAGGAGCGGAAGACGTTTCTATTGGATGCCGTGAGAGTGGTGTTATCATAATTGGCGATCGGATGTGAAGGTGAGTAAGTAATCTCATCCTTAATAATAATGGTTGATTTCCTTTCTTAGAGATCGTCAGAAAAATAGTTCTTCAAAATATTAAAAGATGTGGGTTTTTAAAAATATTTCGGAAGTTATCCTTCCCACCATTCAACGTGTCGCAGGATTTCTCTCTTCATTCCTACTTGCACACATGTGTGACCCATAAAAAAAACCGTCTTTTTGAGTGCAATTATCATAAAATCCTTTTTGGTGAGGCAGAAGTCGAGGCGAAATGCTTATTGATCGTTTCTCAAACACGCGTTCTCTCATTATGGTGTGGTTATTTCTCACTCAACATTTAAGAATGAGAATATGTTCTTTAGTATTTCTAACTTCTTATTACTAGCATGCAGAAACTCTATGTCCTCATAACTCTTTGGATGCTTGGGACGCTTGAACGCTTTGAAGTTGTGAGTTTTTAGTTTGATTTGCTCGAGGACTAGCAAAGTCTAAGTGTGGGGGAATTTGATAGGGTGTAGAATACATCCTATTTACTATCTATTGTTTATGCTTTCTTTGCTATTTTTCTTGTAAATTATGTATTTTACGCTTGTTTTGAGTTTTGTAGCTACTTTGGAGTCACACGGAGGAAAAGAAGAAGAAATTACTCTAATTGAGCCAAAAGGGCAAAATTGTCATTTCACGGGCGAACACTATTCGGAGCCCGTTAATGTTAAGGGCAACTCTTACGGAGGAGCACCATAGACAAACCAAATTGTGGTTAAGGGGTTGCCAGTTGGTGGCCCTTATCCGAGGAAGGTGGGTGTGCTGTTAGCACCCTAATCCTCCCTTACCCTAAATCGAGAGACGTGTTTCTCTCATTCACCACATTCTGTTCCACCAGAATAAGAGAGAAAAGCAGCAGCAGCTGCTATTAAATCCGAGAGATTCAGGGACTCATACGTAATGGAAGATTCATATGAAGATGAAGAATTCGCTCGATCTGTGATGATAACAAACTGAAGATTCATGTATTTGAAGAACAAAAGAGGATCTGCTGAGATAAGACGACGAAGAAATTAGGGTTCGAAGTCTCAGTTGATAATCAGAAATTCATGAAGAATGATGGTTAGGGTTTGTGGAAGAACTGAAATTGAATGGGTTACGGTGGTCTCTGCAAAATGAAAATTGGTTGGTTTAGTTTGAATTTTTAAGTTGCAGTTAGGGTTTCTGAAGATGAATTGGATGGAGATTGAAGATGTTGTATCTGAGATATGAGATTCAGAGAAGAAAAAAAATCTTGGCTTGTGTTATAATGGTTTTGGTGCTGTTCGAGGGAAACATTGGCCATTGTGGAAGATGGATGGTGCTGTTGGTTGTACATGAGATACAGATGGGGGTTTGATGGAGTCTGCTGGTGTTGTGAATGATACTGCTGGTTTACAGGGAACGATGGATTGAATTGTGAAGAGTGAGACGCTGCAAAGAGAAGAATTGGGAATGAGAAATTGATACGAGAAAAGAAGGCGATGATGAACGGATGTATGAAGTGAAGTCATTGAACTAAATTAGATGTATGTTAGGAATTGCCACGGGGAATTGAAGCGACTAGTGAGAATTGATTACGGGTTCAATGTCAGAGTATGGGTTTGTCATGGTGCTGCTAAGCAGGGAATTAAGATGGAGGATCTGAAGCTGTTACAGAGTTGGTGGTTGAATGCGGATATGTTGGTACTGACTTGAGTAAATACAGCTGAAGCTCTGTTGCAAGAATGGAAGAATTTCTTAGATGTATGTGTAGGATTCTTAACAGGAGAAGACACTAGAACGGCCTGAATTTGGCCTGAGCAAATCCTATAAATAAACAGAACTCGGCCGGTTTTCTGCACCGGCGAGTCAACTCGGCGATGACCGATCCAGACGACTCAACCCACCTCCAGTCGGACCCGATTAGCCGAGTAAGATGCTTGACTCGGTGGCTCGAGTCACTCTTCCCTTGACCATTAGATTGACTGACTGACCAGTTTGACCGTTATCTCTAACGGAACTTCAACGGAATATTCCATTGACGGAGAAGAAGATTCCAGTCACCGGCAGCGACTTTTCAGGCCGGATTCCGGCCAAATTCCGGCCATAATACCAGATTTTCGACGACCAAAATTACAGAATTTTGTGTGGATTCTTCTCATGGGTGTGAAGACTTAAATTTGGAAATTGGATGAAAATTTGTGGAGAATTCTCTAGAATCATCTAAACTCATGGGTTTGTGGAATTGGGCTAAAATTTGGAAAGAGAAGATGGAAGATTTGAGAAAGGCTTGGACTTGGAAATTGAATTGCTAAAGGAAAGGGGTTCTATTCCTTGGAAGATTTGGAGAATATTGAAGCCTATAAATAGAGAAGTTTTCTACATCTTTTACACACCTCTCTACACACACACACACTTGTGTTTTTGCTTGCTTTTGAAAATTCTTCTTTTTAATTATTTGTGTGAACTTGAAAAATTCTCCTTTTAATTATTATTTGTGTGAATTTCAAAAACATGAGTAGCTAATTTTCTTATTGATTGAGGATGAATTCCTAGTTTTTAATATATGTTTGAGTTTTGTTTCAATTCTATCTTGAAGTTTTTCACATGATTATCGTTTGTTTTTACTAATAGGAATGTTTATTCATTCATGATTGATTGATAGATTGTTTAGAGTGCACGCTAAATTGATTTGTTAATTCAACCTAATTCTAGTATAAGTTAGGGAATAAGTAATCGTTCTCGACACTTTACACAAGTAGAAAACACGAGACCTTGCGGAGGGATTCCGTGGAGCGATTGTGTGTAAAAACAACGCTAGAAAGTGGACCAAGCGAACCGAGTTTAACTACTAGTACTAAACCTAAATTCATAGATCTTAATGCATTCGGGGAATTACATCTTGTAAGCGAACCTCAAGGTGGTTCTTTTGAATAGAATCGATAACTAAGCGGACTTGTTACTCGGTGAAATAAGGGATTTTGGGGCTAGCTAAGCGAACCTGCTATCCTACGGTTGGTGATAATCATGACTAATAACATGTGGATGAAAAACATAACTTGATTCATTGTTTTGCAACGAAGAATGATTCCTTGATCTTGACTCTCTTATTGATTTCAACTTTATCTTTTAATTGCTTTGTTTATTTTCTTTTGCTTTATACATCCCCCCTTTTGTGACAATTTTTACAACTAGAATCTCTTGCTCCTTGTGGGAACGAACTTGACTTCCATTATATTATTTTTAATTGAGTGGAAATAAGATATTAATTTGATTGCACCTACGACACGCATCAAATTTTGGCGCCGCTGCCGGGGAGCAGCGGACGATTTTAGTTGTTTTTATTTTTCTTTTTGCTTTATTCTTGCTTTGTTAGATTGTATATCGTATCTAACTTGGTTTCTGAGAATCTTATTTCAGGTATCGGTTTTCCATGTATGGTGGACAAGAGCAAGCATATTACAACAATCAATACAGTTTTCAACCTCAACATTATGGAAACTTCCGACCATCCTTAGGATACAATCAAAACCAATCTTTTGGCTATGATCAAATTCCTACAGAACCTTATGGATATTCTCATACATATCAACAACCTTATGACGGGTATGTAAGTGGACAATCACAAGGATGGGAGGATAGTTTTGTTTATCATCAGAAATTCTCTAATTTTGCAGATAAGATGTGTGCCATGATTGGGGATCTTCAACAAAAGTTGCAAGAATCACTACAAGACCAGCAACCCTATGTTTGGGAGGAACCACATCGAGAAATTCAAAGGAATTCGGAGAAATTATACGAACAAATTACTCAACTCGATAAAAATAGGGATGAGCAACTCCAACAACTTCAAGACGGCATTGCTAAAGAACGAAGAGACATGGATCAATACAAGGAGGATAGGGATAAAGAAGAATTTTGCTATCAAACCAATAACTATTCTAATGTTCCTATGGTGTGTAGTGAATATTTGATCGATGATTATGTCGGAAAAGGCCAACCTTTGGATACTTTTGAAGACGCTAGTGTAGCTTACTCGAGCCTTGATCTTAATAATGATCAAGCATCTATTCAAAAGGTAGAGCTTGAAGATGATGCATTTAGTGCTTGGAAAAAATTCCTTAGGGAAAGATATGAGTCCGCGGAAGTGTATGAGCGTTGCAACAATGAGGAAGTTATTTCAACTCCGGATCATAATAACGATCCTTCACCTATTCAAAAGGAGGAGATTGGGTGTGACTTACCTATTGTTATAAACGGTGTAACACCCTCACAAGAAGATCTTACAATTTATACCGACGAGAATCATTTTAGTGAATGGCCCGATTCCGATGATGAGAATGTTGAAGAGATGATGCTAGAGGATGAAACCAAATTGATTGATTTTGTGGAAGACCCAATTGAACTTGTCAATGATTTTAATGATGCCAAGACTTGGGTTAAGGTAGACAATAACGACGGAAGGTTGCAAGATTCGATAGAGGACCACAATATACAAGAGGTAAGTAATTCACATGAATTCTCTAAGGATGAAGAGGATTCCGCAAAACAAGAGATTGTGCAAGGTTTGTCTAACCCTTTGCATATTGATTCTTCTCCTTTACCTCTTATTGGTTTGAATGTTTGTGCTTCGAAAGTATTTTTGGATGATTTTGTTTCTAGATATCCACCATTGGAAACACTTGATGCTAACACCATGCAGGTTTGCCAAGAGGAATACATGAAAGTTCCAAAATTCTATGTTCTTTATACACTTCCGAGTGTGGACGAGAATAAGTGTGGGGGAAATTTCTATCGAGCGATAATTTCATTATTATTTTCTTGTGCTAACATTTGTATGGAGTTATTGTTTGCAAAACAGGTATTATGGGTGGATCCCCAAATTTTCCGATTGTTAGTATATGGGGAGTGAATCTTACAAGAGCTAAGTCGGGCCGTCGACTTTAAAACAAGCGCTTCATGGGAGGCAACCCATAGGTTTTGTATTTATTATCTTTTTGCTTTTTGTTATTTCTTTTTCTTGTTTCTTATCATGTTAAAATTTCCCACCTTGACTTTACTAGGAGGATTCAATTACATTGAGGACAATGTAAGGTTTAAGTATGGGGTAGTGGTTAAGCATGTATTTACAAAAAAAAAAAAATTACAAAAAAATTAAAAAAAATTAAAAAAAAAAAAAAAAAGTTTTACATAAAACTTCAACTTTTAGAGATTTTAGAGTCCCTAGCATACTTCTAGGTATGTTTACATAGAGATTTTGACCGACATAATTGAACTTGGAAGTGTTAGGGAACTACATTCGGATTTCTTGCTTGTTAGAGTGTTAAATAATGGATTTAATCATGCCGGTGATGCGAATTTGGTGCAGGGAGAAATGCATTATTAGAGTTGCTGATCAATCATTAGTGGAGACTACCCGTATTCATATCATGTGAGGCACCGACCAGAAATTTTTCCATCTAACTAAAGAGCTTTCTTTTGAGTGTGTGTCACCATACGTAAATTCCGGGTAGAATGGTGAGCTACCCAACCTCCCACCAATAGAAGCACTACTCTTTGATCTCTTGAGTGCTAATTTTGTCAATCATGAGGGTGACGTCTATAGATGAAAGCCTCCTTCTTGTAGTTCGATTTGCAGTTAGCACCATTCTCTCTCTCGACAACAACGGATCCATAGAAACACCATCATAATCAACAAGGAGCGACATCAAAATTTACAAGGAAAGTTGGAAAAGTTCAAGGTTTATAAGCAACGGAACGAGAAAAAGAGCAAATTTCATATTTAAGTAAAGCTTATGATTTCAAGACGATACAAGTTGTGAAGAATCAAGCGGTAAAATACTTCTCCCACGGCCACGGTTTGTGTTATTTCTCTTGTTTATCAAAAAAAAAAAAAAAAAAAAAAAAAAAATTGAAAAAAAATGAAAAAAAGAAAAAAATAAATAAATAAGAGAAATATTGTTTTGTTTTTATTTATTTAATAAGGAAGTTTCAAGAGACAAGGATTTAAGGTAAAAAGAGTTACAAAGTGTCAAGGATTTATGAAATTCGAGAGTTTATCATCAATAGTTGAAACCGAAGACGAAGGAAGAAGATCAAGACGAGGAGCGGAAGACATTTCTATTGGATGCCGTGAGAGTGGTGTTATCATAATTGGCGATCGGATGTGAAGGTGAGTAAGTAATCTCATCCTTAATAATAATGGTTGATTTCCTTTCTTAGAGATCGTCAGAAAAATGGTTCTTCAAAATATTAAAAGATGTGGGTTTTTAAAAATATTTCGGAAGTTATCCTTCCCACCATTCAACGTGTCGCAGGATTTCTCTCTTCATTCCTACTTGCACACATGTGTGACCCATAAAAAAAATCGTCTTTTTGAGTGCAATTATCATAAAATCCTTTTTGGTGAGGCAGAAGTCGAGGCGAAATGCTTATTGATCGTTTCTCAAACACGCGTTCTCTCATTATGGTGTGGTTATTTCTCACTCAACATTTAAGAATGAGAATATGTTCTTTAGTATTTCTAACTTCTTATTACTAGCATGCAGAAACTCTATGTCCTCATAACTCTTTGGATGCTTGGGACGCTTAAACGCTTTGAAGTTGTGAGTTGTTAGTTTGATTTGCTCGAGGACTAGCAAAGTCTAAGTGTGGGGGAATTTGATAGGGTATAGAATACATCCTATTTACTATCTATTGTTTATGCTTTCTTTGCTATTTTTCTTGTAAATTATGTATTTTACGCTTGTTTTGAGTTTTGTAGCTACTTTGGAGTCACACGGAGGAAAAGAAGAAGAAATTACTCTAATTGAGCCAAAAGGGCAAAATTGTCATTTCACGGGCGAACACTATTCGGAGCCCGGTTAATGTTAAGGGGCAACTCTTCTGGAGGAGCACCATAGACAAACCAGCTGTGGTTAAGGGGTTGCCAGATTGGTGGCCCTTATCCAGAAGGTGGGTGTGCTGTTAGCACCCTAATCCTCCCTTACCCAAAATCGAGAGACGTGTTTCTCTCATTCACCACATTCTGTTCCACCTGAATAAGAGAGAAAAGCAGCAGCAGCTGCTATTAAATCCGAGAGATTCAGGGACTCATACGGAGGCTTAATGGAAGATTCATATGAAGATGAAGAATTCGCTCGATCTGTGATGATAACAAACTGAAGATTCATGTATTTGAAGAACAAAAGAGGATCTGCTGAGATAAGACGACGAAGAAATTAGGGTTCGAAGTCTCAGTTGATAATCAGAAATTCATGAAGAATGATGGTTAGGGTTTGTGGAAGAACTGAAATTGAATGGGTTCTGGTGGTCTCTGCAACTGAAATTGGTTGGTTTAGTTTGAATTTTTAAGTTGCAGTTAGGGTTTCTGAAGATGAATTGGATGGAGATTGAAGATGTTGTATCTGAGATATGAGATTCAGAGAAGAAAGAAAATCTTGGCTTGTGTTATAATGGTTTTGGTGCTGTTCGAGGGAAACATTGGCCATTGTGGAAGATGGATGGTGCTGTTGGTTGTACATGAGATACAGATGGGGGTTTGATGGAGTCTGCTGGTGTTGTGAATGATACTGCTGGTTTACAGGGAACGATGGATTGAATTGTGAAGAGTGAGACGCTGCCGAGAAGAATTGGGAATGAGAAATTGATACAGAAAGAAGCTGATGATGAACAGATGTATGAAGTGAAGCTGTTGAACTAAATTAGATGTATGTTAGGAATTGCCACAGGGAATTGAAGCAGCTAGTGAGAATTGATTACAGGTTCAATGTCAGAGTATGGGTTTGTCATGGTGCTGCTAAGCAGGGAATTAAGATGGAGGATCTGAAGCTGTTACAGAGTTGGTGGTTGAATGCGGATATGTTGGTACTGACTTGAGTAAATACAGCTGAAGCTCTGTTGCAAGAATGGAAGAATTTCTTAGATGTATGTGTAGGATTCTTAACAGGAGAAGACACTAGAACGGCCTGAATTTGGCCTGAGCAAATCCTATAAACAAACAGAACTCGGCCGGTTTTCTGCACCGGCGAGTCAACTCGGCGATGACCGATCCAGACGACTCAACCCAGCCCAGTCAGACCAGTTAGCCGAGTAAGATGCTGACTTGGTGGCTGAGTCACTCTTCCCTTGACCCAGTTGACTGACGGTTTGACCAGTTTGACCGTTATCTCTAACGGAACTTCAACGGAATATTCCATTGACGGAGAAGAAGATTCCAGTCACCGGCGGTGACTTTTCAGGCCGGATTCCGGCCAAATTCCGGCCATAATACCAGATTTCCGACGACCAAAATTACAGAATTTTGTGTGGATTCTTCTCATGGGTGTGAAGACTTAAATTTGGAAATTGGATGAAAATTTGTGGAGAATTCTCTAGAATCATCTAAACTCATGGGTTTGTGGAATTGGGCTAAAATTTGGAAAGAGAAGATGGAAGATTTGAGAAAGGCTTGGACTTGGAAATTGAATTGCTAAAGGAAAGGGGTTCTATTCCTTGGAAGATTTGGAGAATATTGAAGCCTATAAATAGAGAAGTTTTCTACATCTTTTACACACCTCTCTACACACACAACACTTGTGTTTTTGCTTGCTTTTGAAAATTCTTCTTTTTAATTATTTGTGTGAACTTGAAAAATTCTCCTTTTAATTATTATTTGTGTGAATTTCAAAAACATGAGTAGCTAATTTTCTTATTGATTGAGGATGAATTCCTAGTTCTTAATATATGATTTGAGTTTTGTTTCAATTCTATCTTGAAGTTTTTCACATGATTATCGTTTGTTTTTACTAATAGGAATGTTTATTCATTCATGATTGATTGATAGATTGTTTAGAGTGCACGCTAAATTGATTTGTTAATTCAACCTAATTCTAGTATAAGTTAGGGAATAAGTAATCGTTCTCGACACTTTACACAAGTAGAAAACACGAGACCTTGCGGAGGGATTCCGTGGAGCGATTGTGTGTAAAAACAACGCTAGAAAGTGGACCAAGCGAACCGAGTTTAACTACTAGTACTAAACCTAAATTCATAGATCTTAATGCATTCGGGGAATTACATCTTGTAAGCGAACCTCAAGGTGGTTCTTTTGAATAGAATCTGATAACTAAGCGGACTTGTTACTCAGTGAAATAAGGGATTTTGGGGCTAGCTAAGCGAACCTGCTATCCTACGGTTGGTGATAATCTGTGACTAATAACATGTGGATGAAAAACATAACTTGATTCATTGTTTTGCAACGAAGAATGATTTACCTTGATCTTGACTCTCTTATTGATTTCAACTTTATCTTTTAATTGCTTTGTTTATTTTCTTTTGCTTTATACATCCCCCCTTTTGTGACAATTTTTACAACTAGAATCTCTTGCTCCTCGTGGGAACGAACTTGACTTCCATTATATTATTTTTAATTGAGTGGAAATAAGATATTAATTTGATTGCACCTACGACACGCATCAGTCTCATCCATCCTTCATAAGAACCCAGTGGAGTATGACAAATCTTGAAGTCAATAGGGGAAGGCGGATATTCGTTTCTCCGGAGACAAAATCTCATCACAAGTGCTGAAGAAGAAAATGGATCAGCATCCATATTTTCTGAATCGGAAAGCAGGACTATCTTATGAGAAGGATGTTTTCTAATGTTTGGAAAAGGCGAGGTGAACAACTCATCATCGATGTTCGACATATCTTTGAAGCTGTCAACACTTCCCGACTTGGCACCAGCATTATCTCCAGAAGACATCTCAACAAGAATTCTTTTCTTTATTCCACGATGAAATAAAAGACAGGAGTTAGAACTTGTATGAAAAGCGCATGAAGCGTGTAGTCACGCACGACAAGACACGTTGAAACACACAAAAGCTGGGATTAGGTCCAAACACCAGTATTACTCAAGTTTCAAGTCTGGTATTGGTTTCAAGTCCGGTACAAGTTTCAGTCTGGTATTAGTTTCAAGTCCGGTACAAGTTTCAGTCTGGTATTGGTTTCAAGTCCGGTACAAGTTTCAGTCTGGTATTGGTTTCAAGTCCGGTACAAGTTTCAGTCTGGTATTGGTTTCAAGTCTGGTACAAGTTTCAAGTCCGGTATAAATTTCAAGTTCGGTGTTACTCAAGTTTCAAGCCCGGGCACAAGACTAATATAAAGTCGACTTTCAGTCAAGCATATGTGGGTGAGACCCACGTTCAATCAAGCATACATGGCGGGCCCGCATTCATCCGCACACGTCATAACACGATTTTTCTTTATTCATGGGAATCGTGTCTACGAGATTCAAGCCAAGGTTTTTCTTTTCAAGATACAACCTAAAAGCTAGGTTTTGCATGCAATGGTGGAAAGAAGCAAAAAACAACATGATCATGGATTCACGGGTTGTTTTGCTAAGCAATTCTAGAAAATATTGGCGTATCAACCTCGGTGGAAAAAACTAAGTATATGCACATCTTACAAAAGGTGTTTACCTAGCAAACTAGGGTTTTACCTTTATAAAAAAAAATAAATAAAAAAAAAGAGCGAAACTTACCTTGGACGGCAGCAACTCAACTCCGACTTTAGCAAACTCCAGCTGAAGAACAACGGCGGCATCGTTGGCGGGGAGCGCGGCAGGCGATCACGGACGGGAGCTGCTCAACAACAAAAAAAAAAAAATCATGAGAAAAAGCAAAGGGGTTGGTCTCTTTTATAGAAAAAAAATTAGAAGAATCCCAATAGAACAAGGATACCTCTTTTTTGGATTCCTTTTCTGATTCAAATACCCAAAGAAGGAAACCGGTCCCACCAAAGGATTCCATACAAGCACAACGGCGTGGGCGACTAGCGGTCGGACAATACTCTTCCGAGTAAACTTCTTTTATCCTATCTTTCTCACAAATGTATGTCACCATCTCATGCCTACCCCAAAATAGCATAACCATTATGTGCTAGGAAGGGGACTTAATGTTGATGGTGGATTTTCATTTAAGGTTAAAATTGTAAAAACCAGAAAATTATGCGCTGACATCTTGTAAAAGATAAGGCCATCAATAAGTGTTGGATACTACCTCACTTAATTCACCTAGAATGGAGCATGTGGCAACAATCCCATTCTGTGAATACACGAAATTCATCCAGGTTGGATCATGTAGCAACAATCCCATATACCACAGAATTTCTAGCATTATTAATTAATGCGTAATCAGCCTTGTATTTCTGTACTCATTATCGGTGCGGCATGACGAGTCGAGTGTTGCTCTTACGAGCAACACGAACCTCAAGCATTATAATGAAACCATGTACGAAATACCCGTACAGGTGACTCTCGGTGTGTTATACTAGCCCGATTGAGCCCCTCGGTGTGTTATACTAGCCCGATTGAGCATCCTGGACTGACCGTATCGGTCCGGATATGACCACAATCATCCAACTCCACAAGCATGATTGGATGACCCGGATCAATTCCATCACCCCCAGCGGTATGGAATATCCACTGCCGAACCAACGCGGACCCCGCACGGTCGTCCTTCCCCAAAAGATTGGCCTAGCTTTCCAAAAAACGTCCAAACCAGAGCGTATGGGCGGAAAACCCTAAATTAGGGTTTGCGGCATATTACATGTGTCGCAAAACAGTCTCAACCATCCATCTTCGCAGGTATAGATGGAGGGTGTAGATGTAGATTCAAAGGGCCCAGAGCATGTCAACACAATCACCGTGGGCCGCATACATACCCGACCAATCGGTCAGGACCAACCATGGTTGGTTATCCCAATTAAATACGCCGAATAAAGCATTGACGCACGGCACCGAAACCCAAAATTAGGGTTTTGAGCATCACGAGCGTCCATCTTCTCCGACACGAATGGAGGGTCCAAGATTAGATTAAGCAGGTCCGGTCATACCAGCATGACCACCGTGGACCCATCTATCCCCTCACCCGATCGACCAAGGCATATCATGCCTGGTTGTTCCAAGACGCGCGCCCAAACTAGCGTGGTCGCACCTCCCAAATCGCAAACTGATCTCGACCGCTCAACTTCGCCGGACGATTTGGATGGCTCAGATCACGTTTTCATGGGATATTCAGGTATAGGCGTGAACACTAGCCTACCACCTTCACACCAGACCGATCGGCCAAGACCGACCAAGATTGGTCATCTTGGAACGTGCGCCCAAATGGGCATGACGCGCGGCTCTTGCGGCACTGGTTTTCTGTCACAAATTGATCTCGACCACTCAACTTCACCGGACGAATTGAGTGTCCCAGATCATACTTTTGTGAGGTAATGGGTATAGGCGCCTGCACCGTCATGCCGTCTACACGCATGTACGGTCGGCCTGGCCAAAGTCATATCCCAAGCTGGGATTCGACCAGGCTGAAGAGGGATGCTTGCGCACCTCTTCTAAAACCCTAATTCCACCAACGGTCGCAGATGAGTGTCTCAAAGATCATCTCGTCCGTCCAACTTCACCGGCTTGGTTATACAACCCTGGTCAGGAGTTAATTGGTCAGTGAGGCGTCATCTCCCGTCACTTTACCACACCATGATGCAGTACCTGCATAAAATACACACGATACTTCACAGGTATCAACTTTCTGAATAACGCAGTTATTCAACTTACCATTCAATGCTACCTTTCGTGGATCCACGATCCACATATTCCAGACATCAATCATGTCACAAACTGGGGGATACATACTGGGGTATTGGTCTGGCGGTTTACAGCGTGCAGCGTGCAACGCGCCATCACAAGAACGTGTTAGGAAGTTATGGACGGTTAGTGATGACAGGAGAAGTGGGCAAGACTGATCGTGTAGCACCGACACACAACTCCACTACTCCATCACTCCACTTCCTCCACTTCCCACGAGAGACGTGAATAAGGCTCAATAACTTGTATAAATAGGTTCTCCTCCCTATTTCCACCAACAAGAGCAAGTCCAGACAAAATACAGAAACCAAGTGTTAATACAAAACATCGGAACTGATAGCTTGCATCCTGTGTTTGGTTCGGCTTTACTTTACAAGTCATAAGCAAGCCAACACCTTCACAATCTCAACACCTTCTTCGCTTCCCTCCCTAAGATCAACCCCATCTCCTTCACTTTGTGACCGAAACAAGTCTGGAACGGCCATTTCTTGGTTTAGGCCGGACTTGCACTGATTGATTTTCGAATCTACAAGCACTCACCGCGCAGTGCATTTGTTTAGGGGTTTAGATTCATTCCTCATCCACACACCCCAAATTACCAAATCCGGCAGGAGTAGTTTTCACCCATAAACAAGCTTCATATTCTGTTTCATTGTTGGTAGATGCAAATTCCAATCTGAAAGAAAAAGCCATTTTATTACCTTCTGGCGAAATTACAATGATCCCAATTCCGTTACCTTCTCCATTTGACGATCCATCTACCAATATTTCCCATCTGTTTGGCTCAGTTAATAAATCCCTTGGATTTTCATGTTCTTCTTCTATATCCATCATTTCTTCCACTAGTTCATCCTCTTCTAATGGAAATTCTGCTAAAAAGTCTGCCACAACTTGTGATTTGGTTGAGGAGATTGTTAGAGCATTGCTCGGTAGAACTAGCAAGTGTTGCTATCTCAGGTCTTCATTGACCTGGTCAAAATCCATTCCCCCACATTTACCCATAATATTTCATATTTGAGTTTGAAATGACTTACTTGAGCATTCCATCTTTCAACTCTTCCTGACCTTTTTGAATTTTTCATCACTGACTCAATTGGTACTTTTGTAATTACCTTTACCGTGTGTGCTTCGAAGTAGATGAGAAGTTTAAAAGTTGCGTAAACTAATGCCAGAATTAGTTTTTCAATTTTTGAATAATTCTTCTCCGCGGCATTGAATGTTTTACTAATGTAATAGATTGGCTTTTCCACTCCCGCGTCCATTCGCAATAATACTGCGCTTAGTGCATGCGAGGTTGTCGCAAGGTAAATTAGTAACTCTTCCCCAGCTCTTGCTTTTTGTAAAATTGATATATCCATTAAATGTTCTTTTATTCCTTGTAATGCCTTTTCACATTCATCTCATGTCCATCTAAATTTCGCTCCCTTTTTAAGTATGTTGAAAAAATGCTTGCATTTATCGGATGATCGCGAGATGAATCTTCTAGCGAAGCTAATAGTCCATTTAACTTTTGCACATCTTTCCTTGTTCTTTGGTGTCGGCATATCGCGAATTGCTTGTACTTTCTCTGGATCGACTTGTATTCCTTCTTTTGAAACAATGTATCCTAAAAATTTTCCAGATGCCACCCCAAAGGTACATTTTTCCGGATTTATCTTGATGTTGAAATGCCTCATTATTTCAAAAATTTCCTTCAAATCCCGTACATGATCTTTTGCTTCTTTACTTTTTATTAACATGTCATCCACATACACCTCTAATGTTTTATGTATCCATTTTTCGAACACTTTTTCTACCATCCTTTGGTACGTTGCTTGATAGACACATTTTTGTGTCTAATTTGTCCTCAGTGTCTCTATTGTTGGTCTCGATTTTTGTACTAATTTTGGTGTTTTTATGTTTGTTTAGGTGTTATTGGAGAATTACACTTATGCGGAAAAAGTTGCTCGAAAAGTGCTATTTGGACCCCAGGAGAAAAGTACTAAAGGCACCCTCAATTTGGATAAGGGCACCCCGGGCACCCAGCTGATAAAGGCGCCCCTGTTTTGGATCGGGGCACTTCATCTTCTTCATTTCAAATTTTGGTTTTGGCGGGAAAATATTCACATCACAGGCAGTTTTTGTTCGGATTTTTGGAGGAGTTTTAGAGCGATTCAATGGCTGAAACTTCTTGGGATGGTCTGTTTGGCTTAACAGACTTGGTGAATGTCTTTGGGTCGATTGAAATTGGCTGTATAATCCAAACGAAGAGAACAGGGAAGCATTCGTGTGTTTGAGATATCCACGGGATTTCTGTGGATTTGCGTGTGTTCTGAGGCTGTTGGGATGTGCATTCGCCTGTATTAGCATGATGGGAGCGTGTTTGTGTCAATTCAACGCGAGAAATAGATAAAAATGGAAATTATTCCCGTATTCTGCATGAAAAATATTACCGAGTAAAGAGAGAATATTTGCGCATTAAACAAGAGAGATTGGGTGCTGCTGAGACTATATAATGAGTTTACGTGAGTCAGAGAGGGGGATGGAGAGTTTGGGGCGAGTTTGGACCATCACAGAGAAAAAAAAATCAAGTTGCAGAGAGAAGCTTCTGCTGCTGCAGAACTGAAGAACACGAAGAACAGACGGCCAGAAACCGTCGTTCTTCAACAGTGTAAACGACTCGCGCCTGTGGGTCGTAGTTGGAGGCAGACTTAAATGAATAGTAACAAATGACGAAAAGGTGTTATCGCTCTCTGTAACAATTAGGTTTGTAACACTTATATCTCATTACAAACCCCGGTTTTTATTTGATATCTCTCCTTTTCATCATTTGTAAGCACCTTTGAGCAATAAAATCATATTTTGAGCGTGTTTCCAACATGATGAGCTAAACCCCATTCTTTGGGGACGACGGAGGAAGACGAATTTCATACATGGGTAAAATTATTTAATTCTTTTTTAAGACTTTTGCATTAATTTTAATTGAAATATGATTTGAATTAATTGGTTGTCATTTAATTTGATGATGTATGCTTAGCTTAAATGTTTTGATACATCATGCTTAGGATTTACAACCAATCTTTTGAGAATCTATCTTGGCAAAAATAAGAGTCAATGTTTTTATTTGTTGCGCGATAATTGTTAAAAGAATTAATATTTGAACCTTTTTGTTATGAGTTTGGTCAATCCCGAGTCCCAAAGACATCTCTTCATCCTGTGACAATACTTGTATATATTTTTCTTTAGTATTTTCTTTTATTAAAACTTAAAATCAACCCCATCAAGTCCGAGTGAACGACAACCTTACAACCCTTATTACTACAACATCATTGATAAATACCATCAATTTTTGGCGCCGCCAACGCGGACTTGTGTATAGATTTGTTTTTAGGTTTTATTTTTTTTTTATTATTATTTTTGTTCTTTTTTACGCCTTTTGGTATTTCTATTTTGTTTTCGGATTTGGAACTGAGCTAAAAAAAAAGGGAGAAATCGGTGAAAACAAAAGCGAAGCCAAAGAAAGAAAAAAAAAAGAGGAATCAAAAAGGAGTAGAAGATTTTGTATATTATTTTATTTTTTTTTAGAAATTGTAATTAGGTAATTATTTTTGTAATCTTTTATTTTTGGACTTTTTTTTTATTTATCTTTGGACTTGGACATTGGACATTTTTTTTTAAAACCCTAAGGAAGGGTTATTTAAATACAAACTGCACAGGGAAGGACGACGATTACGATATCGTCTCGGCCCCTCGGGTTCGTACATGACATAGGAGTCGTGGCCCGAGTCGACTTCAACGGTTCATCCCCCATCTGGAACGGGAGGTAAGAATTCTAAACACCCGCGAATCCCCTGCCAGCGGGTTTACTGGATGATTTCGTGTGAATATATGTCGAGGAACTGAATCCGGATGCATTAAATTCCTAGTAAAGGGCAAGGACTGGCCATACAAGATAAGGGTTCGGATTTCATCACCGTTCTCTTCTTGCCCGCCTTAGGAAAACAAAACCAAACGCGAACCTAAGCTTAAAATACTGACTAGAACGAGACCGATAAGGTAACGAGCTTAATAGGAAAGTCATTCGAAAAATATTGGTTACTCTTAAAGCATACTTCGAAGTTCATGATGGTTTCTGTGAGTTGAATGCGTGACTGCGCCGCCTTGTAATGCGGTGAGGCCTTGGGTATCAAAGCTCCACGCAGCTTCCCTCGCCTCTATTCAACTTACTTAAACTCGGATTGATTCCAGAGGGGTTTGCTTAAATTGTAACGAATTCCCTTTCGAAGGATTAGAAGTTGGTCTAGAAACAATCTAAGTGGAGCCATCATGCTTTTTGTTTGCTAGAAATCAGTAGGTTTGTTGTGGTCGAGTCAGCCTTGTTTGTGTTTGTGTAGAATTCCCTTGCAGTTAGGATGTCAAACTGGTATTATAATAGCCATCACAATGAATATGAATATCCAACTGAACATTATGGACATCACTCTTTTTATGACCATAGTGTGAATAGTGGTTGGGAACGCCAACCTTTGGAAGGTTATGGGTCATACCATGGTAAGCCCAATTACTATCCACATGTGCATCGGTCATTCGAGCAAGAAGATTATAGTAATAGTTCTTCGTCTCTAGAGGATACAATCAAACTTTTGAAAAATAGTCCTTATTATGATCCTTCTGTTCCTCTTCCTTCTCTAGAAGATATCCTCAATAGATTAACTCAAAACTTAGATCCAACACTAAGGGAACTTTCTTTGGAGGAGACCCTTGAGAGGATAGCTGAGTCGACACGTAGACTTGAGTTAGAGACGAATGAAAGTATTGCTCGAAATAACTTGAATTTCCAATATAGTGTATCCAATAATACCTTTGAGAATGAAGATAGTTATTCACATAATCAAGATGATGAGGTTAGAATTGGTAACACTACTTGTTTAGATAAGGTTCAATCATTTTCACGTTTTTATAATAATGATTATGATAGTGTTGATGAAGATTTCGAAATAAATAGGCATTGTGATCAGGAATTTGTTACTCCGATTGAACTTTATAATGATAGTACTATTTCTGGTTCAAATCCCAATAATTTTAATAATTATTCACCTATTCGAAAGGACGAGGATTTGACTAGAGATGCCACCGTTTTAGACGATGTAGTTCATGATCCTTTAGCCTGCAATATGTTGGATAATCCATTATTTGATGTGCCTATAAGTGAATCAGAGGAAGTAATTATGATTAACACCTTAGTTAACGGGCCTCTACTAGAAACTTTCGCTGATAATCCTTTATATGATTGTGATGATGGTTTAGAGGAAAGAGTTTACCCTGAGAATACTGTTTTAGAGTCTAGTGATTTAGAAACACTAGTCTTAGAAGACGATGAACTCGTAGAGATGAGTAAGGATGCATTACCTGATAATAACTTAGAATCAATTGACCATTTTCAGGATTCTGATGTTCTAGAAATTAGGGAAATTGTGACTAGTCTATCTAGAGACACTGAAAACTCTAAGTTTGGGGGTGATTATCACTCTCCTAGTGCATTACCTTTAACTCTCGTAAAAGTCCCCTCACTTAGGACTGGACATCCGTGCCTCAACCATTTTACAAGACTATCTTCATACACTTTTTCCCGAACCTAGTTGTGTCCATAAAGAAGTTCGATTGTTAAAAACCCATCCTCCTCGGTTGATGTGGTTAACCTGTGCTATGATACCACGATTGAATTTGTTTTCCCACCAAAAACCTTCCTTCCAATTGTGGGAACATATAAGTTTCAGATGTGTCAATTATTAAGTTTTAAGACTAAACCTAATTACTTTAGGATATTAGGGTTGACATATTTGCTTAAGGAAGACCACCAATCTTATTGTGGTCAGCTGTGTAAGTCAAAACTGATTGACTTAGAAGATCCTCAATTATTCAGGTTATTATTATGTGCTTCTAAGTTTTTATTTGAGTTTTTCCAGACTCTAGAACCTGAACATTCGGATCTAACTCATAAGGAAACGCAACCCATGAAAATATGTTATCTAGACCCTTTTATAGAGCCTGAACCCGAACCACAACTAGGTGTGTTGGATATCTTCCTGGTCTGTTGCAGTCTCCTCTTCTTGTGGTTAGCACTTTTTGATCCAGATGACCCGCAGTTATTCCGACTGTTGCTATATGATTCTCCGAGGTGACTAATCCTTTCCAATGTCTCGGGTCAAGACTTTAAACTTAGCACTTCTTGGGAGGTAACCCATGCTCTTGCAACACGGTAATATCTTTCCTTAACTCTTTTACTTCAAATGGTAACAATTTCTCCTTGTTCATGCTTTTAATTTTATCTTTAGAACATTGAGGACAATGTTAGATTTAAGTTTGGGGGTATGGGAGAAACTTTTTAGTTGTAATAAATAAACTCCAGAGCCTAGAAATTTATGCTTATTAAGGATGGCACTAACCAATCTAAGTGGATGGAAGCATTTTGGTTGTAGGAGTTGAGGAACCAATCTGATTAGATGGCAACATCTAAAGAGTCTATTCATAAAAGCACGAGAGGTCGGTGTTAGAAATAACATGATAGTTTCACCATATCTCGTTGAGTCCTTTTCACTTCTGTTTTGTTCTTTTTAAACTATGTTTCTCTAAGTGATTAGGTGGGGCCCACGAATCAAGTTGTTACCAATGCTAGGGTGAATTAGAGTGATTGAGATACAAAAAAAAAAAAAAAAAAAAAAAAAAAAGTGAAAAAGAAAAAGAACAAGAAAAAAATAGTATTATGAAAAAAAAAAAAATTGAGACCAGACCATCAGACCAACCGGAATAAATTCAATAAAGTCGACCACTGGAACCCTTGTATATGCCAGTTGTGTTGACCTAGAGTTAGGATTATCGACCACTGGTTCCCTTGTATATGCCAGTGTGTTGATATTAGTCAGACTAGTATCTCAGTCCATTAAGATAGGTTCATTTTGGCGGAGGCCTTCAGACAGATATGGGAAACACTATTCACTTAATAAACATCAAAACCATCTATGTTTTTTTCTCTATATCCATCTTCTTGATCTATCCATGTGATTAGTTTTGACTCCGTTATATTGATGTCCATAGTGAAACTATCTGAGTAGAGCTCGTGACTTATATATGAATTTTAGTATGCTTGAGTGCAAACTCGTGTACAACAATTGGAATTTCGCATCGGGGTACTTCCTCCTGTAGTCAATAAGTATGCCAACCAAGGAGATTCTTTAGTGCTTTCCAAGGTTCCGCGTAGATAGCTAGGGTCTGGAGTAAAGGTTTTGTGGGTACACCTCTGTAAACCCTCCTGGAGACAACACTCCGCCACTAGGGCCACCTAGGGGTTCAAATGAATTTTATTTTCGAGAATAAATTTGCTCGGGACTAGCAAATAATAAGTTTGGGGGTATTTGATAGACACATTTTTGTGTCTAATTTGTCCTCAGTGTCTCTATTGTTGGTCTCGATTTTTGTACTAATTTTGGTGTTTTTATGTTTGTTTAGGTGTTATTGGAGAATTACACTTATGCGGAAAAAGTTGCTCGAAAAGTGCTATTTGGACCCCAGGAGAAAAGTACTAAAGGCACCCTCAATTTGGATAAGGGCACCCCAGGCACCCCAAAGATAAAGGCGCCCCTGTTTTGGATCGGGGCACTTCATCTTCTTCATTTCAAATTTTGGTTTTGGCGGAAAATATTCACATCACGGCAGATTTTTGTTCGGATTTTGGAGGAGTTTTAGAGCGATTCAATGGTCAAACTTCTTGGGATGGTCTGTTTGGCTTAACGAGACTTGGTGAATGTCTTTGGGTCGATTGAAATTGGCTGTATAATCCAAACAAAGAGAACAGGGAAGCATTCGCGTGTTTGAGATATCCACGGGATTTCTGTGGATTTGCGTGTGTTCTGAGGCTGTTGGGATGTGCATTCGCCTGTATTAGCATGATGGGAGCGTGTTTGTGTCAATTCAACGCGAGAAATAGATAAAAAGGGAAATTATTCCCGTATTCTGCATGAAAAATATTACCGAGTAAAGAGAGAATATTTGCGCATTAAACAAGAGAGATTGGGTGCTGATGAGACTATATAATGAGTTTACGTGAGTCAGAGAGGGGGATGGAGAGTTTGGGGCGAGTTTGGACCATCACAGAGAAGAAAAAAATCAAGTTGCAGAGAGAGAAGCCTGTCAACTGCTGCAGAATCAAGAACACGAAGAACAGACGGCCGAAAACCGTCGTTCTTCAACAGTGTAAACGACTCGCGCTTTGTGGGTCGTAGTTGGAGGCATACTTAAATGAATAGTAACAGCGATAGAAAAGTGTTATCGCTCTCAGTAACAATTAGGTTTGTAACACTTATATCTCATTAAAACCCGGTTTTTATTTGATATCTCTCCTTTTCATCATTTGTAAGCACCTTTGAGCAATAAAATCATATTTTGAGCGTGTTTCCAACATGATGAGCTAAACCCCATTCTTGGGACGACGGAGGAAGACGAATTTCATACATGGGTAAAATTATTTAATTCTTTTTAAGAATTTTGCATTAATTTTAATTGAAATATGATTTGAATTAATTGGTTGTCATTTAATTTGATGATGTATGCTTAGCTTAAATGTTTTGATACATCATGCTTAGGATTTACAATCAATCTTTTGAGAATCTATCTTGGCAAAAATAAGAGTCAATGTTTTTATTTGTTGCGCGATAATTGTTAAAAGAATTAATATTTGAACCTTTTTGTTATGAGTTTGGCTGAATCCTGAGTCCCAGCACATCTCTTCATCCTGTGACAATACTTGTATATATTTTTCTTTAGTATTTTCTTTTATTAAAACTTAAAATCAACCCCATCAAGTCCGAGTGAACGACAACCTTACAACCCTTATTACTACAACATCATTGATAAATACCATCAATTTTCGACAACCTTACAACCCTTATTACTACAACATCATTGATAAATACCATCATTGCTCCAGCATTTCGCAGACCAAATGGCATTTTTGTGTAACAATATAATCCTCTTGGAGCGAAAAAGGTAGTATGCTCTTGGTCTTCTTCAGCGAGAGGGATTTGATTGTATCCCTTGTATCCATCAAGAGAAGATATCCTTTCATTTCTACTGTCGACTCAACCATTTGCGGAATATCTGGCAAAGGAAAACTATCTTTTGGACAAGCTTTGTTTAGATCGGTAAAATCTATGCAAATTCTTATCCCTTTTTTCTTCTTTGGGACTACGACCATATTCTCTATCCATTCGGGGTATTTTGCTTGTCTAATTATTCCAGCATCAAGCATCTTTTGTAACTCTTCTTCTATTTGAGGATGATATGCTGTTGCAATTTTTCTAATTCTCTGCTTGAATGGTCTTGCATTTTTATCAATTTCTAATTTATGGCACGCTTCTGAGATGGATCTATTCCAGCATCTCATCCATATCCCACGCGAAAATGTCTTTATAATCTCGCAACAAATCAATAGTCTTTCTTTCCTCATCTATCTCCATTTTAGTCCCGATTTTTAACATATTAGGTTCTTCTTCAGTTCCAATATTCACTTCCTTTGTTGGTTCTGCCTTGATGTAGCTAGCCTTCGGTTCTCCCATGGGCGTTGGTCCTTTTACTTCCTTCGCGAGATCATTCTCTTCACCATATATTCCTTTTCCTTCTTCTCGCTCTTATCATGTAAGTTCTAAATTCTTCTTCCTTTTTCGCTGCTTTTGCCATCTTCTTGCGATCTTTTCGCCTCTTCACCTGTTCTTCATAATGTTTTACTTCAATTTGATGATATATTCTTCCTTTATCAGTATCTCCTTTGATTTCGCCAATTCCACTCGGTATAGGAAATTTGACACATTGATGAAATGTTGATGCTACAGCTTTTATTGCATGTATCCATGGTCTTCCCAACAGCATGCTATATGGTGATTCCATATCTACTACACATAACGTCACGTATGTTTCAATTTCTCCCAACAAAATTCGTATTTTTATTTCCCCTTTAGGTTTTGTTATGGATTTGCCGAAACCATAGATATGATATGTTGCTGAAGTCATTTCTTCAACTTTGTACCCCAATTTCTTATAAGCATGATAAAACATTATATTCACTGAACTCCCTGTGTCCACCAAAGTTCTATTTATTGCCCATTCTTCCACTATTTTTGTTAATTTTCCCTCTTCTTTGCTTGCACTTATCGTAATCACTAATGGAGATGTGTGATTTAAATTCTCTCCTGATATCTCCGTTGCGGTGAACATAATCTTCTGTTTTTCCCATTCTTTCAAGGGTGATGATTTCTCTGCTGTTATAATCTTCTTTCCTTCAAAATTTCTTTTGTGTATTCTCCCTCTGATACTTTCATGAAATTCATTAACCATTGCTTTTGTAATCATATTACATTCCAATTCTTCATTACTCTCTTTGATTCTAGCTTTCTCCAATTTATCCATCATACTCTTGATTTTAACAATTTTAGTGACAATATCCAATCTCTTATCTTCAATTGCTCCCTGTTTCTAGCGCCAATATATAGTTGCGGGAAATCCTACACTACACCCCTCACAATAATCCGCACAACTAAGACATTTGAAGATGAACAACGATGATTTTATTGATTAATTATTTGAATGTTTACAAGATAAAATAGAAAAGAGCTAGAGAAATTACAATCACTACAAACTTTCTCTCTCCTAATGACTTGTCTAACACCCGGAAAAAGATCTCTCCCACAACAGGCTTATTCGACTCTTTATATAGGGTAGTACACAATGGATGACGGCTAAGCTGTCCTTTATTTTCGGGAATGACTTGCGAAATATCGCAAGTGTATTAGTATACAACCTCGAAACACTCCTAAACTTCGCTAGATCTTCACATCTTTCTCGTACTTTGGCTGTCGTCATTCATTGCGTCATTTATATTACTCTTCTGCGACGCCTTCGCGATGCTGTCGTTTACTAATCTCGCGAGGTATTGTTGTTGCGATATTCTGATCCTACAAGATTGGTTGTCATATTTAGTTCCAAAACTCGAGTCGCTTAATATGTAAACTATAGTCAACTTCGATAGGTTAGACTAGAAATGATAGAAGTATTGTGCTCCAATCACTCACAAAGATCTGAAGATGGATTGAAGAAAACAAAGACATCATCCTTCAGCTTGAGGTTAGTAACTATGACTTGACTTGATCCATATCTATCTTGTGTCTTTCAAATCTTTTAGATTGAAAACATAACATGCAAAATTATATTTTGATGATCAAAGTGTCAAGGAATTTATTGAATTACGAAGTATAACGCTTATCTTTTGAACTTCGTATATAAGACATCGACATAATCGTTTGAATGCTATTGTGATTATGTATGGGTATGAGGTGAAGATTTCATCCTAGGAAACAATATTTTACATTCGTTTAAAGGAAGTAAATTCATAAACTTGTTTTGTGAATCGAAAGGGAAATCGCTAGGCTTATTGGTATTGTTATTCATTGCATATCTTTTGAACTACCAATATGTGTGATTAGTATAACCGCTCATGACTTGTTTATGTTCTTGGTAAAACTATTCACAAGGCCTGAATTTTGTATTGGTATGACTTTTTATTAGTGAAACCGATCTTAAGTAATCACCTGAGATGGTATGATCGATTTGTTGTAATTGGTATAACCAACTCTAGGAAAAGGGGAACCGATCCTAGTAAGAGGTGCAACCGATCACAAAAGGGGAATCGATCCTTGTAAGAGGTGCAACCGTACACAAAAGGGGAACGAATCCTATGAACATATGCAACAAGTTTTGCTATTGGGAACCGATCCTATGGACATGTGCACCAAATACAAGTTAGATACCATATATATATGGAAACCGAATTTGGAAATATATTGCATATCTTGAGAATATTTTCGGTTTTGGAAATTCCTTGATGTCCAAACTTCCTTGGTCTATAAATATCAAAGTTTACATTTCGAGCAAACTAATCCTTAAAGCCAGCAAAACTACCTAGTTATGTTGTTACTGGTGGAGCCGCCTATTCGGAGAGGAAAGTAACCTAATTAGGCGAAATCTCTTACGACCGCTCAGTTTAAAGACTTGTTTGGGATTGAGAAGCTCTATTAGTACCGTTGGTGGGAAACTAAATGATTGCTTTGTTATTTTAGTTTTCTATTATTCATTTGATTGACTAACGGTTGTTGAATCTTTGATTGCACCTAGTTTGTTTATTCTTGAGAACCTTCTCTTCTGATATAAGGCTCACTCAAACTAGATCAAGGATTTAACGTTTCTACGGATCTAAGTTTTTCTAGATCCGTAAGATAGATTCATTGATTTTCCATTGTTAACAGACTCCGTTCTGTGCAACAAATCAATAAGGAATCAAGTTTGTTTTTGCAGGTTGTTACTTTGAAGATTAAATCGAAGATTGAAGACTTTGAAGATTTGAAGACTTTTGTTCTTGTGTTTTGATCTTGGTGTAACTTTCTGTGACTTGATTTTCCGGGATTAAAGAGGTTGCTTATTTTCAATAAATATAACCCTTTTTAAGATCAACAAGTAGTTTGTGACTTTATCATAAACCTTGTAATCAAGACTGATTATTTCGGTAATCATTTTCTTGTTTGATCTTGTAACCGAGGAACTTCGGATCTGGTAACAGGTCTTAAAAATAGAAGATCCTTAACTGTGCTTATATCATATTGTTTATGGGTGAAAACTGTTTATGCGGGTTTTAGATTCGAAATAAATCTAAACCCTAAATAAATGCACTACACGGGAGTACTTTAGATTCGAAATAAACACAGAGAGATTATTGTAATCCTGAATTTCAAGGCTCGAATAGATTTCTTTAAGACAATTATTTCTACCCTCCCAATATCAATTGGCGATTATAACAGGTATACGAAATAATGCCTTCAGGATACAATGAATGCCTTACAACAGAGAAATTGGATTCAAGGTCTGTACCCCTTGACCCAATCAAGAACACACAATAATAGGATTCTGATGATGCTTAGAAGATAGAAAACAAAAATTATTTTATTATGTTCTTCATGTTTGAATGAAAACAAATCATCACTACTTATAGATACCTATAAGAGATGCCTCTTCACTTCCAAAAGACATTAATGGTGTCTAATGGGAATGGATGTGTCTTTTGTGAACCATCACACCCTTTGAAGGGCCTCTTCATATCCAACTAAAATCCATTGTGTCTATTCGACACAGGACGCTCCCCCGTCGTAGCGGCAAACCAAAAACGAGAACTGTTTTATTTTATATATTATTGAAAATATCCAACTACATCAATTGAAAAGATGAAGAACATGAAATACTTTCAGTTTTCTCTCCTCTAAGCATTATCAGAATCCTATTATTGTGTGTTCTTGATTGGGTCAAGGGGTACAAACCTTGAATCCAATTTCTCTGTTGTAGGGCTTTCATTGTATCCTGAAGATTCAATCTGTACAATTCTGGTCTAAACCAAGAAATGGCTGTTCCAGACTTGCTTCAGTCACAAAGTGAAGGAGATATGGTTGATCTTAGTGAGGGAAGCGAAGAAGGTGTTGAGATTGTGAAGGTGTTGGCGGTTTGTGAATTGTATCAGAATATTGAACTGGCTTGCATAATGTAAGCTATCAGTTCTGGGTGTTTTCTAGATACTTTGTTAACAACACTTGGTTTCTCGTATCGTTTATAAATAGGTTGAAGAACCTATTTATACAAGTCATTTAAGCGCAATCCTCATCTCGTAGGAAGTGGAGGAAGTTGAGTGATAGAGTAGTAGGGTCGTGTAGGTGATTGTCACACGATCACGCCTTTGCCCACTTCCCTCATCATCGTTAACCGTCCATGCCTCCTGACACGCTCTCATAATGGGCGCGTTGCACGTCGCACGCTGTAAACCGCCAGACCAATACCCCAGTAAGCATCCCCCAGTTTGTGACATGTTTGATGTCTCGAATGAGTGGGTCAGGTCGTGAGACCCGCCGCAGGAAATAACATACGGTGCTATTAGGTTAAATAACTGAGATATTTATGGAATTGATATTCATGAAATATCGTGTATGTTTGATGCATGTAATGCATCGTTTTAAAGCAAGCAGCTCAAAACAATCGATATGCATAAAGCATCGCTGTTTTAAAGCTTGATTGAATAAGTGGCGGATTAAGCATCTTAAAAATGGCAACACGTCTGTGGATGGGGAAAAATGGTTCGCTGGTTTTTTAGGAAAGTGAAGAGTCGAGCGTGTTGTTGAGACTCCTCAACCGAGCATGTAGGATCAGAATATCGTAACAACAATACCTCGCGAGATTAATAAACGACGATATTGCGAAAGTGTCGCAAATGAGTAATATAAATGACGCAATGAATGACGACAGCCAAAACACGAGAAAGATGTGAAGACTTAGCGAGATTTACGAAACATGCGAGATTATACATTTGAACACTTGCGATAATTCGCAAGCCATTCCCGAAAATAAAGGATAGCTTAGCTGTCATCTATTGTGTAATACCATATATAAGGAGTCGAACAGGACTGTTGGAGGGAGAGCTTTTTCCGAGTGTTAGTCAAGTCATTAGGAGAGAGAAAGTTTGTAGTGATTGTAATTTCTTTAGCTCTTTTCCATTTTATCTTGTAAACATTCAAGGAATTAATCAATAAAAATCATAGTTGTTCATCTTCAATGGCTTAGTTGTGTGGATTCTTTTGAGGGGTGTAGTGTAGGATTTCTTGCAACTACATATTGGCGCTAGAAAGGGCTGATTGAGTAAGGATTGACATCGTGATTTGAAAGAATTTGGAGTAGTAGGGAAGGAATTTCTTATAATTTTCAACAGTTTACCAAAGTTAAGAAATGGCTAGAAGAAGAAATGCATCCGAGCAACCAACAACTGTTAGAAGGAGTAGGAGACTTGCTGGAGAAGGGAGAAATAAAATGGGAGAATCCTCAAGAATGAACATAAGAAATAATGAAGAAAATCAAATTCAATCACCAATTCAACCAGTAGCAAATAGAACTGTGGATTATGATAGAGTAAGCGTGCATACTTGGAGATCAGACTCTGTGGACGAAAGGGGAGAAGAACAACAATTGGAAAATAATGGGAAAGCGGAGAGAGACCGAGAAGGGATTGGAGAAATAATTCATGGAAATGAAGAAATCGCAGCATTAGAGGCATTGAGACAAACAATACATGAAGAAAGACGATTAGAGGCAGAGGAACGTGCAAATTTGACAAGACAGAATCATGAATTGAGGATGGAAAACATGAGATTACAAAACATAAGGTCGAGAAGCACTACAAGGTCAAGCTCAAGATCAGTTAGAGAGGAAAGAAGGAGAATTTTACCTACAGAAAATGCTGATGAAGAAAACCAAGAAGAAGCGTAAAATCCAGGCACAGAACATTGCGAGAGAAGAGAAATGATAGAAGATCGTTATATACCACGTCCAGAGACTCTTCAAAATGGGTAGAATGATGGAAATCAAGGAAATAGGCAGCGTCAGGGGCGGAATAATCCAGTTCACGAAGAAAATCACGAAGAATGAAGAAGAATATTGCATGGGAGAGAAGCACAGAGGAAGCAAAAAGAGATTGAAGATGAAATTGAAAGATACTATGCTGAACAAGCACGTCTAGCCTGCGAGAGGGAAAGATTAAGAACAGAAATAGAAAATCAAGAATTGGAAGTAACAATTCGCCAGAATAATCATGATAATCGAGAAAGAAGGCGAGAACAAAATCGCAACAATGGTAATATCAATGAAGAATATGAAAGAGTACAAAGGAGAACTGATAGGCACCAAAGAAGAGAAATTGATAGATATAACGGTGTGCGAATTCGTGAAAGAAATGAAGGAGAAGATCGCAGAGAAAGACGAGAAGAGAATGATGAACAAGATAGTCAAAGTAGACATGAACGCAGGAGAAGAGAAGCGGAACTAAAAAGACCAATGGATTCAAATTCTGATGTAAATGAACAAATTTTGAGAGAATTGCGTAAAATGAGAGGAATGATGAACAAGTAAAAGGGAGGAGGAAAGAGACAGATGGATGAAGCCATAGAAGAAGCTGCGAAAACTCCGTTCACACAAGAGATACAATTAGGAGGAATACCACCAAAGTGCAACTTACCTACATTAACCAGCATTTTCGATGGAACAACTTGTGCGATACAACATATCAAAGCTTATATGAGATGTATGTTACAATGGGAGAATCATGATGCTATATTGTGCAAATATTTTGCATCAAGTTTGACAGGAGAAGCTTTGAAATGGTTTGAAGGACTACCGAAGAATACAATAACATCTTTCAATCACTTGCAGGATATATTTTTAGGGGCATATATAAGTAATAATTCCTCGCGACCTGGTATTGAAGATGTATTTGGGTTAAGACAAAGGGTTGGTGAAAGCTTGAATCATCTAACTGTGAGATGGAAGACAATGTGTAGCGAAATGGCTGGTCGTGTGGAGGACAAATATCTCATCTTATCATTCATTAATGCTATGTTCGCAACAAATCTGTTATATATTCAAATTTTTAGAGTCAAGAATACAATCACAATGACTGAGTTGCGAGAGCTTCAGGAGGAGTATATTGCTCTAGAAGAAAAGCAAAATGAGATGGAATCATACCCCGTCGCGAATACAAGTTCAGGAGCTGCGAATGCAAGTTTGTTACCCAAATTGATAAACACTGTGGCGAGTACCTCGCAAGGTAAACAAGGAATGATGATACCGGATGATGGTCAACAAAAATTGGTAGCCATGGAAAGTCGCGATCAGGAAGAATTTGAAAGAGAAAGAAATTTCTACAACCGTGGCGGAAATAATAAAATTCAAAGACTTGATCAGCCGCAAGAAACCTATGGAGGTCAGAGGCATAATTATCATAGAGGGCAGCGAGGTCATAAAGTAGTATGGGAAGAAATCAAGATGCCTCCACTAAACGCTAGCGTAGAGAAAATATGGGAAGCTATAATCCTGATGGAAAACATACCTGCACCATGGAACATGGGGAATGAACCGCCTCCAGGTGACAGGAGTCATGAATTCTGTTCCTATCACCATTTTCATGGACACCTAACGAATGATTGTAGGAATGTAAAAAGAATCATCCTCATAATGATACACCAAGGGAAGCTAAATCAATTCTTAAAATGTGAAGAGAAGACTCAACCTTTACCAACACCTCCAGAAATTCACAGAGTAAATACGACAAAAGGGAAAGAAACGTTTGTAGTAGAAGTTGGAGCGAAGGCCAAAAACTTGTTCTCGCAACTCTATCGTACATTAAATCTTTGGACAATTGAAGATTTTCATGATAGTGTTCTCGGTGAGGGTTTTCGCAAGAGATGCTGACAATAGAGAAGTAATGAACATCGTGAAGACATCACCACTAAAAGAATAGCAAACGCATATTATTTCTTTTACCGCAGAAGAGGTACCTGAGGGTGGCGAGATGCATGACAGTCCATTAGTGGTAAGATTGGAGATTAACCCAAAACCTGTTGGTGATGAAGATGATGGGGAAGAAAATTCATGGGCAATAAATAGAATCTTAATTTGTAGTTGCAGGAAATCCCACAATACACCCCTCATTATAATTTACTTAACTAATCCATTTGAAGATGAAATACTATAAATTTTATTGATTATTTTCTTGAAATGTTTACAAAGGAAGATAGAACTAAGTCAAAGAAATTACAATCATTTTGGATTTTCTCTCTCCTAATGACTTGCTTCACAATTCAAAAAGAACCCCTCCTTACAACAGACTGACTCAACCCTTTATATAGGGTGGCACATAGTGGATGACAGCTAAGCTGTCCTTTATTTTCGGGATTAACTCGCGAAGTGTCGCAAGTGTATAAGTGTTTATCCTCGCGACACTCTTAACCTTCGCCAGATTTTCACATCTTCCTTGTGTTCTGGCTGTCGTCATCCATTGCGTCATTTATTTTACTTTCCCCGCGACTCCTTCGTGATGCTGTCGTTCATTACTCTCGCGAAGTATCGAGGTTGCGATATTCTGATCTTACATCTTGCCTCTTCTCATGTCTTCTCTGCGAAGAAGAGAATGTCGTGAGAACTAACATTTTGAAATGTCGCAACCATTTGTTTTCTATCCATTCCTTTACCGACCAGATTCCGTGAATTTAGGAATGATTGTTTACACGTATCTAAAATTTCACTTTTTACCGGCACATTTAATGTTATCCGGTTACTCTTTTTCCATCTATTTAAAGGAGAATTCCCTATGAAAATTTTTCTCTTCTTTTACTTCATCTTCTTTATTGTCTGCAACTTTTCTCTGATGTTTTCCTTCATCGTCTTCTTCATCGTCTTTCTGCTACAACTCTTCTGCTATTGTTTCCATGGCATCAAAGTCTGTTGATTTTGCTAATTTTGATTATTTCATGATTGATTTCTCTTATTGAAGTCTTTTATTTGGATATTATTCTTCTTTTAATATTTCTCTTGCCATTTTTGTTTCAGCAAGGATAAATCTAACACCAAATTCACTGTTACAAATGCTAGTGCTTCCATGGGTTCGCAACCGAAACAACCAAAATCTTTTGCCTCTAAAAGAAAGCCTGCGAATAATAAGGTATTTAAGAAACATTTACTTTTTTAATAACAATATTGTTGCCTCTGTTTCTTATTTAGTTTGTAATTCGCAGGATGCTGATAAATCCCCCAAGAAGCCTCGCCCTTCTAAACCTGTTGTGCCTGCTATTTCTTTTCCTGGGTTTAAGCGTGCTGCTTCTCCTACGATACCTTCGCAGGATAATTCATCTTCTCTAGCGATTTCTTTGCAAGATAAACCAACTTTTTCCTCTCATGATGACTCACCTTCTCATGCGAGGATCTCGCATGACGAATCAATCCCTGAATTTTCCGTTAATGAAATTCTTCAAAATGAACCTCTCTCCACTTTTACCCTTAATACCTATACTTCGCCCCTGCTTGTTAATCAGGTTCCTTTAACTGAGATTCTTATGACTAAAGATGATTCAACTTTTCCCTCTTCCTCCATCATTTCCTCTTCCTCTGGATCTATCTCTCTTACTAAAGAAAACTTAGAAGGGATAGATGTAGCTTTTAAAGTTTTATCAGATACCATGAATGATATCAAGAAAATTTCCACTGATCCTACCAGATCTAGTGTTTATGAATCTTTGAGTAAGTATTTTGGTTCCGATACCATGTCGCGAGCATCCTTAGAACAAGAAATTAAGACCTTGAAGAACAGCCTTCATAATACTTCGCTGGATCGCGATAATCTTCGCAAGAAGAATGAAGAACTAAAAGGTATCATTTCTTCCCCATTTCTTTTTTTTTTTTTTTTTTTTTTGAAGACTTTGTTCGCCTTTCAATCTTTGAATCAGAAACGTAAAATGGAGATATATCAAGTGGAATCTATCGTGGAAGAAACTCGAACGGAAAGAGATGCTTGGATGGAGCAATATAACCGATTAGATAACCTCCATACATATTCTGTTGACCAGATAAATAATCTAACCCAAGAAAACACCTACTTAGTCCAGAAGCAAGAATTATTAAGTAATGAATTGTCGCATCTCTCATATTCTTTGACTAAATCTAATTTGGAGTTGGAAACCTTATCAGATCAAAATGGAACTTTGTCTCAAGAGAAGCGAGCTTTGTTGGACAAGGTGGCGATATCCTCGCAACAACTTGATGTTTGTCGAAAAACACTGAATGAGCAAGAACAATCTATCTGCTCATTGAAAAATAAACTCAAAGAAACCACTACCGAAAGAGATAAGCTTATTCAGGGTAGAATAACTCTAAGTGTGAAAACAAACCAGCTCAAGGATGAATATACCAAGTTAAAAGAATCTCATTCCTCCCTTGCGAAGAAAAATAATTTACTGATTTCTAATGAAAAAAGCTTGCGTTCTCGGTTAAAAGGTCTTGTTGGTGATGGTTTTGATAATGCCATGGATCATTTGGAGAATAATTGCTTGGCCCTGACCCAACATCTTATCTCGCAAAAGGAAGGTAGTCATAAAATTTGATTGCCTCATCCGTTGTTTTCCTTTTCTAATTTCTTACATTACTTTTTGTTTTTAACCCTACTGTTCTTCTATATTTTCGCAGAATCTGAGAAAGATCTTCGCACTTCTCTGTCTACTTTGGAATCCTCCCATGCCAAGATTCGCAAGGAAAATACAACACTTGTCTCTACTCTTGCCCATTCTCGTGATCGTGCCGCAAGAAGGTTTAATTATCTTAGCCATCTTAAAGATATCCAAAGTAGGAATCAACAGAAGGCACTTCTTCGTCAATTTCATCCCAAAGCTGAAGTTTTTGTGAATGAGATCTTACTTTCTAAATCCCTTGAACGTGTCTCTATTGAACCTTTGGAAGTTGAAGATGATGAAGTTCCCAACTCTCCTGATAGTGATTACGATTATGAAAGCTGCGAAGATATCGCAAACAATGAAATTGTCAATAAGAATCTTCATGAAAAATCTTCTGATGAAAATCCTCCAATTGGCGAAGATGAAGCTGAGAATCCAAATGAAAAAACTTCTGATGGAAATCCTCCAATTAGCGAAGGCGAAGCTGATAAAATTGTTGAAGAACATTTATCATCTCTGGTTGCCGAGAATGCCGATGTAGATGTAGAAAATTAAGTTACTCTTGCAATTTTATATCTTCCAGCCTCTTTTTCTGTATGACTTTTTGCATGAGATGCTTTTCAATATCTGTTGAAGTACTGTTTTTGATTGGAAAGACTAAGTCCCTTGATGAATAATCCCTTATTTTCTCTTTCTATCTCTATCTCATTTTAGATTTGCAATTCTAATCTCGCAAGCGTGTTTGCTTACCTTTATTTATGTTGAAATTTACCATTGCGACAAGATCGCAGGATATCTTCACAAATGAAGAAATCTATTGATCTTGTCTTATCATTGATTGTGTGGTCTTATTTTGCCTTCCTAATTAAAGGTCTTATCTCGCCACCCCTCGTTGCGACAAGATCGCAGGACGTCTTTACATTTTTATGTAATGACCCATTGACCTTGTCTTATCATTTCCCAAGTATTTTTGCCTCTGCAGGATATGTTATTTGCGACAATATGACAGGTTTAAGTACTCTTGCAAATATAAAATCCCATGACATTGTCGTCTTCGCGACGAAATCGCAGGACGTTTTTACATTTTCATGCAAAAACCCATTGATCTCGTCTTATCCTTGCGTTAGTATTATTGCCTCTTCAGGATCATCGCACAAATATGACAAACCTAAATTTCCTTGCGAAAATAAAGCCTCGTGACATTTGCGTCTTTTGACACTTATCAGCTCCCTAATGGAGGGTGCCGCCCTTATCTTCTCCCTGGTTGCCCCTTCAAGGAGGCGTACATCGGCCATACAAGACTAGCTCCTTCCACCCGGTCTTAACAACAACCAGTTGTTTTCGCAGCCCTCTTATCCCTTATACCTATATGGTTTATGGTTACGAGACTGCACCCTAAGTGGAGTTTTCTTGGGCCGAGAGCAAAGATATACCAAGACTTGCCAAGAATGGCCGAGACACTTCAAATGCCCAAGGCACTCTTGGCTCAACCGTGTACCCCGGCGCCTTGAGCATACACTGACTCCTTGGAAGAGACCCTCGGGCGTCCAACCAGGGTATAACCATATATATATAGTTGGAAATCCAAGGTATCTCTCCCGGATAGGCTTTCATGGACCCCAAATCTCCATGACTCAGGTTCCAGGAGCGGTGTAACCTTTTCACTGAGCCATGTCAAGAGATACCCCCTTATATGACGCACTTTAGGTCTTACATTTACCTCTTGCAAAATATCATTCGCGAACTAAGGTGTACGCCATAAAGGTTCGTCCCATTCACTCACTCATTCATTTTGGTTAATTCATTCAATCATTCTTTTTTGTAATGTATTGCTTGCGAGACATTCACACAATCTTTCTTTGTTTTATTCAACTTCGCAATCATTCTGTCGCAAAACATTTCATCCAAATTCATTTCAATTCATCCATCTTTTATGGATAACACTTCTTGAGATACAACCTATTCCATGGTCTATCCAATCGTTGTCCTACATCTTTTCCTTCAGGATCCATTAATCTATATGCCCCTGTGCCAACTATTTCCTAAATGATATAAGGTCCATCCCATTTCCTTGCCAATTTGCCACCACTTTCTCGTTGATATATTGGTGTCTCTCGCAGTACCAGATCTCCTGGTTGAAATTCACGTATCTTGACACGTTTATTATATTCTCTGGCCAATCTTCGCTGATAATTCTCCATATGCTGTAGTGCTCTTTCTCTTTTTTCTTCTAATTCATCTAATTTGATTAAAATGTTACCCGCACTAAGATTTTTCTCCCAAGCTTCTTTCTTTGTTGTTGGAATTATGACTTCTGTTGGGAGTACAGCTTCAACCCCATATGTTAAACAAAAAGGTGACATTCCTGTAGCTTCTCTCCTAGTTGTATTATAAGCCCATACTGCATTGGGCACTTGCTCGCACCATCCTTTATTGTATCCTTCTAACTTCTTCTTCAATATGTATGCAATTGTTTTGTTTGTCGCTTATGCCTGGCCATTAGCCTGCGGGTATAGAGGAGTGGATTTTCCACATCGTATCTGAAATGCATTAAGCAGCAATTCTATATTTTGTCCTTCAAACTGTTTCCCATTGTCAAATACCAACTGTGCTGGAATCCCAAATCTGCATATAATGTTCTCAAATATGAAAGTAAAAACATTTTTATCGCGAATGTGTTGTACCGCTTTCACCTCGGCCCATTTTGTGAAATAATCAGTAGCGACAATTAAATATCTCCTCTGTCCTGTTCCTGGTAGGAATGGTCCCACAATATCTAACCCCCATTTTCCAAAAGGCCACACACTTGTTGAAGAATTTAATGGCGCTCCCGGTGCATATATCTTCTTCCCATGTCTTTGGCAATCTTCGCAACGTCTTGATATTTGTTTCGCGTCCTCATGCATATACGGCCAGTAATAACCCTGCATTTTTACTTTATGAGCTAAAGATCTTCCACCACTATGATTACCAGCATCCCCGATATGCAACATCTTCAATATGGTTTCTCCTTCCTTCCTTGTTACACATCTGAATGAAGGTCCATTAAAATATCGTCGGTATAGTAATCCATCTCTTAATTCATAATTTGTTGCACGGCTTTTTAATTTGTGTGCCTCTAATCTATTTCTTGGTGTTTCCCCTTTCATCGTGTATGCATGAAGTTCTCGCTCTCCAATCTTCCTCGCAAAGTGTTTGTGTTCCATCTTCTATTAGCATTACATCTTTTTCTCTGCTCTTCTTCTTTATCAATTGATGATTAATGTTAAAAGTGTTTGTATTTTTATATTTCTCGCAGTCGGATCTGTCATCATACTTGATATAAAGGCAAAAGCATCTGCGAGCCTATTATTTCTCCTTGATATATGTCTCCATTTTATCCTCGGTATCTGCATCGACAGCTCGTCAACAAGTTTCTTGTACTTTTGCAAAGATGGTTCATTTATAGTATATTCCTATTTTATTTGGCGAATAGCCAATTGCAAATCAGTGGTAATCCTCACACTTTCCAATTTCATTTCTATTGCGAATCGCAAAGCATGTATTATAGCTTCATATTCTGTTTCATTATTGGTTGACGCAAACTCTAATGTGAAAGAAAAAGCTATTTTATTGCCTTCTGGCGATATCACAACAATTCCAATCCCATTACCTTCTCCATTAGATGACCCATCTACTAATATTTCCCATCTATTTGGCTCAGTTAACAAGTCCTTTGGATCTCCATGTTCTTCTTCTATGTCCATCATTTCTTCCACTGGTTCATCCTCTTCTAAAGGAAATTCTGCTAGAAAATCTGCGACAACTTGTGATTTTGGTGAAGATAATATTTCGTATTTGAGTTTGCAATGACTTATTTGAGCATTCCATCTCTCAACTCTTCCCGATCTTTTTGAGTTTTTCATTACTGATTCAATTGGTATTTTTGTCACTACCTTAACAATGTGCGCTTGAATGTATATGCGAAGTTTAAATGTTGTGTAAACTAATGCCAAGATCAGTTTTTCAATTTTTGAGTAATTCCTTTCTGCGGCATTGAAAGTTTTGCTGATGTAATAGATTGGTTTCTCTACCCCTGCATCCATTCGCAGCAATACCGCACTTAACGCATGCGAGGTCGTCGTAAGATAGATCAATAATTCTTCTCCTGGTTCTGCTTTTTGTAAAATTGATATATCCATTAAATGTTCCTTTATTCCTTGTAAGGCTTTCTCACACTCGTCTGTCCATCTAAACTTTGATCCCTTTTTGAGAATGTTGAAAAAGTGCTTGCATTTATCAGACGATCGCGAGATAAACCTTCCTAGCGAAGCTAGTAACCCATTTAACTTCTCGAACATCTTTTACTTGTCGCGGTGTTGGCATATCGCGAACTCGCTTGTACTTTCTCCTGGTCAACTTGGATTCCCTCTTTTGATACGATGTAACCTAAAAAAATTCCGATGCAACTCCAAAGGTGCATTTTTCTCGATTTACTTTGATGTTGAAATGTCTCATTTGTTCAAAAATTTCTTTCAGATCTTGTATGTGGTCTTTTGCTTTCTTACTTTTTATTAACATATCATCTACATACACCTCTAATGTTTTGTGTATCCATCTCGCGAACACCTTTTCCACCATTCTTTGGTATGTTGCTCAGATTTTATGCAAACCAAACGGCATTTTTGTATAACAAGATAATCCTCTTGGGGCAAAGAAAGCGGTATGTTCTTGATCTTCTTCAGCCGAGAGGAATTTGATTGTAACCTTTATATCCATCAAGAGATGATATCCTTTCGTTTCTGCCCGCAGACTTCAACCAATTGCGAAATATCCGTAACGGAAACTATCTTTAGGACAAGCTTTGTTTAGATCGGTAAAATCTATACAAATTCTTATCCCTTTTTTCTTCTTTGGGACTATAACCATATTTGCTATCCATTCGGGATACTTTGCTTGTCTAATGATTCCTGCATCTAGCATTTTGTGCAATTCTTCTTCTATTTGAGGATGATATGTTGTTGCGATCTTTCTAATTCTTTGTTTGAATGGTCTTACTGTCAATTTCCAATTTATGGCAAGCCACGAGATGGATCTATACTGGCATTTCATCCATATCCCACGCGAAAATATCTTTATAACCTCGCAAAGACAAATCAATAGTTCTTCTTTCTTCATCTACTTCCATTTTAGTCCCAATTTTTAACATCTTGGGTTCTTCTTCGATTCAACATTCACTTCTTTTGTTTGTTCTCACTGCGATATAACTAGCTTTCGGTTCTCCCATAGGGGTTGGTCCTTTCATTTCCTTATCCTGCGAGATTGCGCTAGGTATTCCTTTTCCTTCTTTTGCTCTTACCATGTAAATTTTAAACTCTTCTTCTTTCTTAGCTGCTTTTACCATCTTCTTGCGATCTCTTCGTTTCTTCACTTGTTCTTCATAATGCTTCACTTGATTTGATGATATATTCTTCCTTTATCAATATCCCCTCCGATTTCACCAATTCCGGTCGGCATAGGAAATTTGATACACCGATGAAATGTTGACGCTACAGACCTTAATTGCATGTACCCATGGTCTCCCTAACAACACGTTGTACGGCGATTCCATATCCACTATACTCAATGTCACCTGTGTTTCAATTTCTCCAAGCAGAATTCGTAATTTTACCTCTCCTTTAGGTTTTGTTATAGATTTACCAAAACCATGGATATAATACGCTGGGGAAATCATTTCTTCATCTTTATATCCTAATTTTTTATAAGTATGGTAAAACATGATACTCACCAAACTCCCTGTATCCACCAAAGTTCTATTTACTGCCCATTCTTCCGCTGCTTTTGCCGGTTCTTCTCCATTTTTGCATGCATTTATTGTGATTACTAACGGGGATGTATGATTCAAACCCTCTTTAGGTACCTCTGCTGCTGTGAATGTTATTTTCTGCTTTTCCCACTCTTTCAAAGACGATGTCTTCTCCCCATCTATAATCTTCTTTCCTTCAAAATCTCGTTTATGTATTCTTCCTCTGATGTATTCATGAAATTCATTAATCATTGCTTTCGTAATTGTACTGTACTCCGTATTTTCATCATATTCCTTGTTTTTTAACTTCTCTACTTCATCTGATTTAACATTTTTCTCTCTCATTTTCTTGATTCGGATAATTTTAGCTGTAATCTTTTATCTTCAATCATGTTTCGTCCCTATTTCTAGCGCATATGTAGTTGCAGGAAATCCCACAATACACCCATCATTAGAATTTACTTAACTAATCCATTTGAAGATGAAATACTATAAATTTTATTGATTATTTTCTTGAAATGTTTACAAAGGAAGATAGAACTAAGTCAAACAAATTACAATCATTTTGGATTTTCTCTCTCCTAATGACTTGCTTCACAATTCAAAAAGAACCCCTCCTTACAACAGACTGACTCAACCCTTTATATAGGGTGGCACACAGTGGATGACAGCTAAGCTGTCCTTTATTTTCGGGATTAACTCGCGAAGTGTCGCAAGTGTATAAGTGTTCATCCTCGCAAAACTCTTAACCTTCGCCAGATTTTCACATCTTCCTTGTGTTCTGGCTGCCGTCATCCATTGCGTCATTCATTTTACTTTCCCCGCGACTCCTTCGTGATGCTGTCGTTTATTACTCTCGCGAAGTATCGAGGTTGCGATATTCTGATCCTACATAATTGATACTGGAAGCTTTGTAAACATCCTTTTTTACCATACTTACAAGACTATGGGAGGGAAAAACGAAGATTTGATACCTTCAACCTATAAGATTTATGGTTTTAATGGCACTGCCAATAAACCTAAAGGACAAACTCGTATGCGAATACCATTGAAAGGATTATCAACTGAAATCTTGTTTTGCATAGTCGATGTGGAATCTCCCTATAATGCATTAATTAGGCGACCTTGGTTACATGAGATCTTGGGTGTAGCTTCGACTTACCACCAGTGCATAAAATTTCCTCATCCCAGTGGGGTTGGAGTTATTAAAGGAGATTGGGTTGAGGGACAAAAGTGTTATGAAGTTGATGTGGAATCTTGCGAGAAAGGGCTGCTCAAAAGAAGAAGCGAAACAGAACATTAAAGAAGCACAAAGAAGGGACAGACTAATGGTGGACGCAATAGAAGTGAGAGTCAAGATACACTGATAAACCAATGTCCAAATACGGTTGAAATTGCGATGACTTCGCAAAAAGGGAAGGAAATATCAGGAAATTTAAATGAAGAGGCAGAGAGCAACAGAAGTAAGAAATGTAAGAAATGAATAATTGACTTTAGATTTGTGTAAAAAAAAAAAAAAAAAAAAAAAAAAAAAAAAAAAAAATCTTGTTTTGAAGGAAAAAGACTTGTCGAAAGTACAAAGATTATGACGATTGAAGAAGGAGTACGCGAAAGTCTCGCGAGATAGAACATATGAAAATCTGGTTAAATAATTAGAGCGAGATTGCAGAAAATGAAGCAAGACTATGCGATAATTTCGCAAAGATAATGAGAAGAAATAATCAAAAATCAATGAATGATTGAACGAATTGACAGAAATGAAAGAATGAGTAAATGGGTCGAACCTTTATGGCGTACACCCTAGTTCGCGAATGATATTTCGCAAGAGGCAAATGTAAGACCTAAAGTGCGTCATATAAGGGGGTATCTCTTGACATGGCTCAGGGAAAAGGTTACACCGCCCCTGGAACCTGAGTCATGAAAATTTGGGGTCAATAAAGCCCATCCAGGAAAGATACCTTGGATTTCCAACTATATAAGGTTATACCCTGGTTGGACGACCGAGGGTCTCTTCCAAGGAGTCAGTGTATGACCAAGGCGCCGAGGTACACGGTTGAGCCAAGAGTGCCTGGAGCATTTGAAGTGTCTCGGCCATTCTTGGCAAGTCTTGGCACATGCTTTGACGGCCCGAAGAAAACTCCACTTAGGGTGCAGTCTCGTAACCATAAACCCTATAGGTATAAGGGATAAGAGGGCTGCGAAAACAACTTGTTGTTGTTAAGACCGGATGGGAGGAGCTAGTCTTGTATGGCCGATGTACGCCTCCTTGAAGGGGTAACCGGGGGATATGATAAGGGCGGCACCCTCCATTAGGGAGTGATAAGTGTCTTAAGACGCAAATGTCATGAGGCTCTATTTTCGCAAGAAAATTTAGGCTTGTCATATTTGTGCGATGATCCTGAAGAGGCAATAATACTAACGCGAGGGTAAGACGAGATCAATGGGTTTTTACATGAAAATGTAAAGACGTCCTGCGATTTCGTCGCAAAGACGGCAATGTCATGGGGCTTTACGTTCGCAAGAATATTTAGGTCTGTCATATTGTCGCAAGAAAAATATCCTGCAGAGGCAAGAATACTAAAGAAATGATAAGACAAGATCAATGGGTCGTTTCATGAAAGTGTAAAGACGTCCTGCGATTTTGTCGGAAAAACTGAGGGGTGGCAAAATAAGACCTTTAACTAGGAAGGCAAAATAAGACCACACAAGTAATGATAAGGCAAGATCAAGGGGTCGTTACATAAAACTGTAAAGACGTCCTGCGATCTAGTCGCAATGACAGAATTCAGCAGAAAATATCTGCGAAATTATACTTAATCTCCCATTCAAATACAAATAACAAGAGAAAGAAGGAGTAAGATAGAATCTATATTTAAAGATCCAAGAAATTTACAGTAAGAGATTACAGAAATGGAGGGCTAAAAGGATAAATGTACAAATATTACAAGAAGAGAAAAAGGAAAATGGAGCAATCTCTCGCTTCATTCTTCTTTTTCATCGGACTCTTTGTCGGACTCCTCTTCTTCGCTAGCATCACTATCGAGAGACATCCGAGGAAGGCATATTTTCAGAACCTCATCAAGAAGACAAGGATATGAAGAAAGAGGAATGCGGTGGTCATCACAAAACTGTCTCAATAGTTTGATTGCGAAAAACGAATAGCGTCATTATTGAAATTATCTTGTGGTTTGTAATTGCTTCTTCAACCTGGAATACTTGTTGTTGCGAAGAGAGGTCCTTTGCAAGTTGTTCCTTTTCAGATTCAAGTTTTTCAATCCTTGTTTGAAACCTTTTCTCAGCTTCTGTGAACGTATGATAATGAGTAAGTAATTTAATAGCAGTTTCACAAAAAAGAAGTGGTAAGTAAAGAAGAACAGTTAACAACCTTCTCATCGAAATCATATCTTTAACCAAGGCAGTATGCTCGATTATGAAGGCTGATGTTAACACCTAAGTTATTTCTGGCATTATCTAGAACTTTCGCAGCCCAAGCGAATTCATCGTCACTATTTATGACAAGAAGTGAACGAATTTGGTTTTCTCGCTCATTAAGTATGGCATTTTGGCGAAAAGATTCATCTCGTTCAATTTGAACTTCAAGAAGATTTTTTTGGAATTTCGCTAATGCCTGTGCACCTTGATTGGTAATGCTATCCTTGTCATCTATAAGGATACTAATTTTCTTCCTAAGAATGTTATTTTTTTTCGTGGGAGCTAAGATATAAACGTTTAAATCGGTTGGCTAAACCTAAACTAGATCTACGCACAATTTCTAAGAGATGAAATTTGGTTTGAAGTTCATTTAATGAAAGAGAGTTAATTTTGTTTGACGAACTACTTAATGATTCGTTGAGATGAGCGTGAAGAGCATCATTATCCATAGGCTCAGGAAATGAATGGAGAAGGATGGCTTCCTCAGAGAGATTATAAATGTCTGCGAAAATGATAAGTCAGGCAAATAAAAATAAATGACAAAGTAAAAATGAGGAAAATAGAAGAGTTTTATACCATAAAGTTGCTGATTAGCACTTTGAAGGGTAGATATTTTATTCTTCTGGGTAGAAGATTGACTTCAGATTGTTGAATTCTTTCGCGAAGAGCAAAGCAATCTCATTTTCACTCTTCTTGCGAGATGTCGCAACTTTAACTTCTAGTTCTTCGTTCTTTTTGTGAAGCTGAAGATTTTTCTTTTCAAAGTTGTTGCGCCTCTTCTCAAGATCTGAGGCAACAACAAAGGAAGCTCTTCCAGACTATAAAGAAAGATAAAGCAACTATTAATATATGATTTAAAATTAAAATTATGAAGGAATAGAGAAACATAGACATACCAAGGCACTGAGTGCATTCAAGAAGCTGGGAGTCAATGATCTGGAGATCCCACGAAGAGACTCATTACCCTCCAGTAAAGAAGCATCACATATACTTGCGAGAGCTTCGTATATACCAGAGAGGTGGTCATCTCCAAGTCCCTGCATTGAGTCCGAAAAGATATTAGACAATAACGTCATAGGAGATTCGGTTGGATGATCCTCCTTCGCGAGAGAAATGTCTACATCATCGTCTTCTTTATCATAACTCTCACAAGATTGAGGACTTGAGCGAGAAGAAGAATGGGTCTTTTGTTTCTTAGAAGACGGGGCAGCTGATTTTTCTTGCGAATAGGGTCTTTACCCTTTCTTTTGTCCTCGCAGCTTTTGAAGTTTCTTCCTCTCCGGAAATTTCAGCACCAATCTACATACACGAATGAAGATAAGAAATAGAGGCAACAATATTGTGGATAACAAGAGAAAATATTTCTTACTTCATCCGTGATTGAGCGAAGTATCGCCAAAGTACTTGGCTTTGGATTTCTTTCATAACTTTTTCTCAATTTAGTGATCTGAAAATTGAGCAAGTTTAGTAGATATAAAAGGAAGGAAATATCGCAAAGCGAATGAAAATTAGGAAATATACCTCGTTTGCTTTCCCGGTCCAATTAAATACCCAAGGATGATAATTGGCGAGATACGCAGGGAGAATATTTGAACCTGAAATGTAAGGTCCATTCAAAAGTAGTGGAAATACACACCACTTGTCGTCTTTGGAGTAGCGAGGAATATTGTTCTTGCCTGAGTGCCAGTTCCACACGACCAGCCATATCACTGCACATTGTCTTCCATCTCACGGTTAGATGCTTCAAGCTTTCACCAACCCTTTGTTTTAACCCAAATACATCTTCAATACCAGGTCGCGAGGAGTTATTACTAATGTATGCCCCTAAAAATATATCCTGCAAATGATTGAAAGATGTTATTGTATTCCTCGGTAATCCTTCAATCCATTTCAAAGCTTCTCCTGTCAAACTTGAAGCAAAATATTTGCACAATAGCATCATGGTTCTCCCATTGTAACATACATCTCACATAAGCTTTGATATGTTGTATTGCACAAGTTGTTCCATCGAAAATGCTGGTTAACGTAGGTAAGTTGCACTTTGGAGGTATTCCTCCTAATTGTACTTCTTGTGTGAATGGAGTCTTCGCAGCTTCTTCTATGGCTTCATCCAATTGTCTCTTACCTCCTCCCCTTTTATTATTTAACATTCCTCTCATTTCCGCCAATTCTCTCAGAATTTGTTCATTTACACTAGAATTTGGCTCCATTGGTCTTTTTAATTCCGCCTCTCTTCTTCTGCGTTCATGTCTGTTTTGACTCTCTTGTCCATCATTCTCTTCTCGTCTTTATCTGCGATCTTCTCTTTCATTCCTCTCATTAATTCGCACACCGTTATATCTATCATTTTCTCTTCTTTGCTGCCTTTCGATTCTCCTTTGTACTCTTTCATACTCTTCATTGATATTACCATTGTGCGATTTTGTTCTCTCCTTCTTTCTCTATTATCATGATTATTCTGGCGAATTGCCTCTTGTAACTCCTGTTCTTCCATTTCTGTTCTCAACCTTTCTCTTTCGCAAGCTAGACGTGCTTGCTCAACATAGTGTCTTTCAATTTCATCTTCAATTTCTTTTTGCTTCCTCTGTGCTTCTCTCCCATGCAATATTCTTCTGCCTTCTTCCCAATTTTCCTCATCACCTGGATTATTCCGCCCTTGACGCTGCCTATTTCATTGATTTCCATCATTTTGCCCATTTTGAAGAGTCTCAGGACGTGGGATATAACGATCCTCCATTATTTCTCTTCTTTCGCAACGTTCTTCACCTGGATTTTGTACTTCCTCTCGATTTTCTTCATTAGCATTTTCTATAGGTAAAGTTCTCCTTCTTTCCTCTCTAATTGATCTTGAGCTTGACCTTGTAGTACTTCTCGACCTTCTATTTTGTAATCTCATATTTTCCATCCTCAACTCATGATTTTGCCTTGTCAAATTTGCACGTTCCTCTGCTTCTAATCGCCTTTCTTCATGTATTGTTTGTCTCAATGTTTCTAATGCTGCGACCTCTTCATTTCCATGAATTATTTCTCCAATCACTTCTCGGTCTCTCACCTCTTGTCCATTGTTTATCAATTGCTGTTCTTCTCCCCTTTCGTCCACAGAGTCTGATCTCCAAGTATGCACGCTTACTCTATCATAATCCACAGTTCTATTCGGATCTTGGTTGAATTGGTGATTGAATTTGATTTTCTTCATTATTTCTTGTGTTTATTCTTGAGAATTCCCCCATTTCATTTCTCCCTTCTCCAGCAAGTCTCCTGCTCCTTCTAACAGTTGTTAGTTGTTCGGATGCATGTCTTCTTCTAGCCATTTCTTAATTCCAATAAATTGTTGAAAATTATATGAAATTCCTTCCCTATTACTCCAAATTCTTTCAAATCACGATGTCAATCCTTACTCTTTCCCTGTTTCTAGCGCCAATATGTAGTTGCAGGACATCCTACACTATACCCCTCACAAGAATCCACACAACTAAGACATTGAAGATGAACAATTATAGTTTTTATTGATTTATTTCTTGAATGTTTACAAGACAAAAATGGAAAAGAGCTAAAGAAATTACAATTACTATAAACTTTCTCTCTCTTAATGACTTGCTCAACACTCGAAAAGAGATCTCTCTTCAATAGGCCTGTTCGGCTCTTTATATAGGGTGTTACATAATGGATGACAGCAAAGCTGTCCTTTATTTTCGGGAATGACTTGCGAAGTGTCGCAAGCGTACAAATGCATAATCTCGCGACGCTCCTAGATCTCGCTAAGTCTTCACACCTTTCTCGTGTTCTGGCTGTCGTCATCCATTGCGTCACTTATTTTACTCGTTTGCGATGCCTTCGCTATGTAACGTTTATGGATTTCTCCGAGGTATTGGTGTTGCGATATTCTGATCCTACATCGATCGAACTCTAAAACAACGATGCTCCTTGCACATCGATTATTTGCAGCTGCTTGTTTAAAAGCGATGCTTTACGTGCATCGAATACATACGATATTTCATGAATATTGGCTTCACAAATAACTTAATTATTTAACCTAAAGCGCTACATGCTGCTTTCAGCGGCGAGTCCCACGACTTGACCCATTTACTCGAGACATCAAACATGTCACAAACTGGGGGATACTCACTGGGGTATTGGTCTGGCGGTTCACAGCGTGCGGCGTATAACGCGCCCATTACGAGAAAGTGTCAGGAAAGACAGATGGTTAACAACAGTGTGAGTAGTGGGTGAAAGTGTGATCAGTTCTCCCTCATAATGGAAACGTGGTGATCACCACTCTTTACATAACCCCACTTCTTTACTGCTTAATCACCTCCACTTCCTACGAGATCAGGGCGTGCACTCAATGACTTGTATAAATAGGATTTCAACCTATTTCAACATATAACAAGTGTTATAACACAAGTATCCAGAAAAACACCAAGAACTGATAGCTTACGTTCTGCAAGCCAGTTCCACATTCTGATACAAGTCATAAAACAAACACACCTTCATAATTCAACATTCTGATCTCAAACACCTTCTTCGCTTCCCTCCCTAAGATCAACCCTTCTCCTTCACTTTGTGACCGAATTGATCTGGAATGGCCATTTCTTGGTTTAGGCCAGATTCTTACAGATTGATCTCTCGAACTCAAAAGTACTCATGTGCAGTACATTTGTTTAGGGTTTGGTTTCTCATAAACACACCCAAATTTACCAAAAACAGTAGAATCAGTTTTTACCCTCAAACAGCTGTTCTTCGGGAATACAAGTCTGGTTTATCAATTGGTTCCTGTTCACCTTGATTTATCAAAAGATGTAACAAAACTCGTAGGTATTTATGTGGGAGACAAATTTATCTATTCCAATAGACTTTTCTGTGTGAGACAGATTTGGTTATCAAGTCTTCGACTTTGGGTCGTAGCAACTCTTAGTTCTGGGTGAGATCAGCTAAGTGTATCAAATGCGTAGTATTCTACTGGGAACAGAGACGTAAGGAGCGCAATTGTACCTTGAATCAGTGTGAGATTGATTAGGGTTCAACTACAGTCCAGTCTGAAGTTCATTGGTAGTAGGCTAGTGTCTGTAGCGGCTTAATACAGTGTGGTGTTCAAATCTGGACTAGGTCCCTGGGTTTTTTTGCATTTGTGGTTTTCCTCGTTAACAAAATTCTTGTGTCTGTGTTATTTCTTTTCCGCATTATATTTTGTTATATAATTGAAATATCGCAGGTTGTGTGTTAAGATCAATCAATTAGATAATCCAACCTTTGGTTGTTGATATAAATTGATTGACACTTGAACATTGGTCTTTGGTACCGTTCAAGTAGTTTCACATAATAATCAGGCTCGCGGATTTCTATCTGTTTGATTTGCTGATTACATTGTGAAACAGAGATATTAACTCTTTGATATACTTTTCTCTCGAATGAGTCTGACTGTCTAGTTGATTCTCCTGAAAGTATATTGGAGTTTGTCTATTCAGATTGCCAAACAAAATATTAGGTGTGGTTGTTAGACCCCCGCCTTTTCAGATTCTCCTTTAACCTAGGTTTTTCCAAAACCATATGAGGTTAACGACTTGAAGATTTCATTTGGTATTCGTGAAGCCAAATCCAACTCTTTTCTCTGTAGTTACGTATTCTGATCTTACTTGTTTTATCGTATTAAATTTTTTTCTTCTCTAAGATTTACTCGAGATTTATCTCCGATAGGTAAGATATAAAAAGTAATCACAACAGTTCTTCGTCTCAGACTCTTGTGATTTCACAATAACTTTTTATGTTAATCAGTTGGGTTATTGTGAGGTGATTGATATATCTATACTACTCTTCGGGGAGTGTGAGACGGAATTATCAATTGGTTCCTCTTTACCTTGATTTATCAAAAGACAGAACAAAAATCGAATAAAGAATAAACATATATGTGGGAGACAGATTTGTTTATAAGTCGTCGACTTTGGGTCGTAGCAACTCTTACTTGTGGGTGAGATCATCTAAGGGAATCAAGTGCGCAGAATCCGACGTGGTTCTAGAGGCGTAAGGAACGTGATCGTACCTTAATCGGTGTGAGACTTGGTTAGGGCTTAACTACATTCCAGTCCGAAGTTAACTTGTAGTAGGCTAGTATCTGTAGCGGCTTAATACAGTTTGTTTATATAATTAAAATATCACAGGTTGTGCGTAGTTCAATCAGTTGATAAATCCGACCTTTTTTGTTAGATATAGTTTGATTGACACTTGGGCATTGGTCTTTGGTACCGTCCAAGTTATTTCTCATATCAATCAGGCTCACGGATTCCTATCTGTTCGATTTGCTGATTGTGTAGAAATGGAGATAAAGCTCTTTGATATATTTCTTGATTGAGTCTCACTTTAAGTTGGTGCTCTTGGAATTATATTGGAGTTAAGTCCATACAGATTGCCAGATGAATTATTGGGTGTGGTTGTTATACCCCTGCTTTTTCAGGATTCGTGAAGCCAAGTCTGACTATATTTACCTTGATAGTTCGTGTATCCTGATATTGTATTTTTTTTATCGAGGTCTTAAGAATCTCTTTCAGGAGCGAGATAGATAAAAATCGCAAAGTCCAATAGTCACGAATGGTGTCTCCACTGGCTAACATCTTCATCTCAGACTTTATGATTCCTCAAGATAGATATCTGAAAACTATACTTAATTGATTAGTTCACGGTTGTTATTAAGAGGGGGTCAATAATCCAGGCTTCTCAGCTAACTAAGTGTAAGTGTTCCAGATTTGTGAGGTTTGCTAGCTTTTTCTATTGCAAACATATTTCCAAGCCTTGATATATTCAATTTAAAGGGAAATCAGATAGGCTTATCTGTTAGAGGTAGATTGGTATCAAAAGTCTTCATTTAGGCTGAAGCAATTCTTAGGCTGTAAAGGACGTCAGTTAAGGGAATCAATTGCATAGAGCCTTGCGAGGTTCAATAGAAGTAAGGAGAACGACTGCAACTGAAGTGCTTGGAGGGTGAATTTGCTCTCAACTACATTCAAGTCCAAAGTCTGATAGTAGGCTAGTGTCTGTAGTGGCTTAATACAGTTTGGTGTTCAAATATGGACGAGGTCCTGGGTTTTTCTGCAGTTGCGGTTTCCTCGTTAACAAAACTTCTAGTGTCTTATGTTTTTCCCTTTCCACATTATATTTTTTTATCATTATAATAGGAATAACTACAAGTAGTACGTATCCAATTCTAGTAGATACATCCATACTGATTGTGATAGATTATGAGACTCATTCTAATAGAATTAGTATCTTGAAAGATAGATAACAAGTTTCACACTTGGCAGAATTCCAGTTTGATTATTTGGATACGACTAAATTGATCTTGGATATTGATTTTTGAGATCGTCCTAGTAATCTTCTTAACAATCAGGTTCACGGACTCTTGAGTATAAACTTTCTGATTGAGAAGAGATAAAGATATAAAATTTATATACATATTGTCAGGGATCATTAAGTTGGTCTACTTGCAATTGTATTAGATTTTGTCCATACATGATTACGAACGAAAAGTTGGTGGTGTATTTGGTACCTCTCCTTTTCAATTGGTATCAGAGCAGGAAAACACATTTAGACCTAACAAGTCTATACTTCTGGCGATATAAATTATGGACAAGAGTGCAATCTTTATTAACGCACTACCATCCTTCGATGACACAAGTTACTTATGGTGAAAAATATTTATGTGATCCTTCTTACATGCTCGTGATTTCAAAACATGGGTTCTTGTGGTAAGTGAGTATAATGCTCCAATGATTGTACAAGGCGAGAAAATTGTTGCAAAAAACATAGCTAAATATAACAATGCCGAAATCAGTGATGCTAAACACAACTATGATGATCTGAATGTTATCATCCATGCCATAAGCCAAGACCTTCAACATCATGTGTTTACGTCCACTATGTCAAAGCAAGCTTGGGATATCTGAGAAACCGTATTTGAGGCGAATACCGTAGAGAAAGAATCAATACTTCAAAACCTAACTTCTGACAGGTTCGTTTGAGGAATTTAATCACAAATTGTCTGAAATAACGAATTTTTGTCATGCATTGGAATGACTGTTCATTAAAGGTATATTATGATGAAAAATCTGAGATCTTTGCCATCTCGATATGTCTAAGAAACATTTCATCACCGAAGGAACGATCTTGCTATACTTTCCAGATTCAGCCTTGTTGGAAAGTTAAAGATCTTTGATCATGAACAAACTAAAGCTGGAAAAGATATTGCCTTTAAAGCACATAAAAACACTGAAGTACTTGACAAAAGTGAAAGTGTTGGAATCTCTGAGAAGTATATTGTTGATGAATTATCATATGAATATCTTGATAATTCCGTATCACTTATCACAAGAGAGTTTAGAGATCTTCTCATGAAGAGAAATTAATGATTCTCCAGAGAATGTTTGTTCACCAAACAAGCCACATGATCGTATTCCTCCTAAAAAAGCAGATGACAATAGTGATATGAGGACATGCATCAGTGCTTTAAGTTGAGAGGTTTTCGTCACTTTGCTAATGAATATCCAAACCGCAGGAAATACGCTGGCAACAAGGGTCTTGCTGCAACCCTTGATGAAACATTTGATCGTTATAAGTCAGAAGAGGAAGATGTTCCAAGCATAACCCTTTTAGCAAATTAAATTGGTTAATTTTGATGAATGTAGCAATACTCACATCAATCTTGATAATTTTCTTGAAGATCCTTCATCATATTCGCTTGAGGACATAATGAATTTTTCACTTATTAATGAAAAAATTTGTTACTAATGTTTCAGGATCATCTCAAGTTTGCTTATCTGCAGAAACATGAGATACACTTGAATCCCTTCTCAACCGAATATGCCCTTTTTGTACCACTGAAGATCACGAACTCAAAAAGTGCTTCAAGTACAACGAATGGCTAGTCGCTTGACAAATTTGCTTCAACTCTTCCAAAAGTCAAACCCTTCCAAGGTATGTAAGGTTGTTTCATCTTCTTCTCCTAAAAGTTTGGATGATTATAAGAGAAAGGGTAAATCTAAAGGAAACAAGAGATTTAGATATAAACGATCAGTGAAAATGGATGTTGATAAGCCAGTGCAGGATTCTAGTATTGAGCTCACTAATGCTCACCTCAACACAACTTGGTTGTGTTGAAAAAAGTGCATTCTTATCACATGTGCCCTTCAAAAATAGACAAGAACTGTACACAGTTGATAAGTGCATAATTTACTATACTTTTGTTGTCAATTATATGCTTGTGTTTGCTATATTTCTTACATATTACTCTTGTTTTCCTTTGTTTGTCTTATTCAGGTAGAATCATCCAAAATGAGCAAAAAAATATGCTGAAACTGAGGTAGAAGTGAGCATGGACTAAGGACCAGGTGGCACTCAACCAAATTCATGAGTATTCAACTCTATGTTGTAGATAATGAGAGACGAAGAGAATGAAAAAATAATGAGGTCATTCTGAGTTTGTATGAGAAAGTTATGGGCGAAACACTTAAGGGTTTTTATTCAGGATCTCTAGTAGGACCAGTCCCTTACCTCGGGAACTCTAGCATGACCGGTCATCCACTTTAAATGGTTTCCAAACTACTTTCCAAAAGGAGAAAATTTGGCTCCAAAGCATGCCCAAACCCTAGGGTTGTTGGGGATATTTAGGGAGACTTCTTAAGACATTCCAAATACGTTTTTATTAGGGTTTTCATCACCCAAAGATAGAGGAGATGCTAGGTTTTACATTTTTATTCTAGGCTTTACCCCTTCAGGAGGAATCCATGAGGTACATTCTTCTTCTTTTTTTGTAACATGAGTAGCTAAACCTTTATATTTGATAATGTATACAAGTTTATTTGGAGTTTTAATCATCTTATCGTGTGTTTTCACTATATATAAAGTTTATGATTGATTTTTAGATTGTTCAAGCGTACAATTAAATTAATCTATTGATCATTTTAGTGCTAGTATAAAGTTGTGAGATAAGCGTAATAGTCAAACAACAATCTACACAAGTAGAAATCGTGAGACCTTGCAGAGGGATTCCGTAGAGTAACTGCGAGTGAAGACAACATCAACAAATAGACCTTGATCTAAGATTTTAAAAACTGGGATCAACCTAAATTCACAAAACCTAAATTGGTTGATTGTATTACACCTTGAGTGATCTACTACCTGGTGGTTCAGACAAATAAAATCTGGTAGTCGAGAACCTCTGTATCCAGTGACATAAGGAGTTTTGGAGATAACACTAATCTACCTGTTATTCTACAGTTGGTGATAGACGATTCTAACGAAAGGTAAACATATATGTTAATCGACTTAATGTTTGGTAACGACGAAGGATTCCCTAATTAATCTTTCTTCGTATTGCTTTAATCAATCAAACCAATCCACCCCCCCCCCCCCACCTTTTTTTGTATTTAATTTATTTTAGTTTGCTAATCCAAATAACCTATCAATTGCACAACTCTATGTGGGAACGATCCTTACTACCGCTATATGACTAGTTAATTAGTGGGAAATATCTTGATTAATTTTTTGTGCATACGACAGCCCATCAAATTTTGAGCCATTGCCGGGGACTCTAGTTTTGGGCCAAACTTTACGTAATTTGTATCTTGAATATTATTACTTGAATTTCGATTCTTTTTGATGTCCTGATTTATAGTGTGGGAACTCTAGTTTTGAAATTCTTTGACAATTGTAGCTATTTACAAATAGAAAATAACGATAGTTCATGTTGAGCCTTGCTCCATTTAATCTAGTCCAGTATAAGATATTGCATCCAATCTGGTTTTTGACCAGTTACGTGACTGAAATGTCAAAATTTATTCTCAATGCATCTTCAACAAGTCTATCGCTTGATGCTACCACATCACAACAAAAGTCTAAAACTAAATGACTTGATGTGGATATCAATTAATCTTATGCTCTCAATATATAGTTATCCCTGCCTATTTGACTCATAAGCAAGAGATGAGATCAGGATCCATGAGAGTTCTTACTTGACAAGCTAAGATTCTATGTATGCTCTTAGAAAATCTAATCATACAAATGGATATGTTAAACTTAAAACTCTGGAATGAATTTTCAGAGGTTTCATGTTGTCGAGACACATACTTTTCTCAGTCAACATATACTCCAATCTCGCTATTTTTTAAGTAACAGTATTGAAAAGACTTGTCACGTGCACAAGCATTAAGAAAGGATAAATTTGATATATTTCACCCTTCTAGTTTCTATTATTCTAGTTTTATTATTCTAGTTCGATTATTCTAGTTCGTGAACGAAATCCTTACTCCTAAGAATTCTATTGGTTCCGAAACTCCACGGTTTGTCAGCTTTTCCTTTTTTAGTTTCTCACTATGGTTGAAACTCTTCCAAAAAGGGTTGCTTGTAAAAGTGTTATATATATTTGTGGTCTTGTAAACACAAACTCATATTTGCAATAATTATGGAGCATTTAAGCACAATCTCTTTTAGCGAGATACGTATTCCTATGGCTGTTGATAATCTCACAACTAAGGAAGAAGGGAAATCCTACCCTAAGGAAAAATATTCGCTCTTTAAAAGGAAGATAAAGAACATGAAGAAGCCTCAACCAAATTGCTCCAACCAACAAAGGTTTGCAACTATTCTTAGAGAACTTAAGAATACTAAGACGGAAGTGTAGGGACTTAAGGACATTCTACAGAAATATCTCGAGATTCAAGAAGCACTCGTCAAACAACATCCAAATAGGTTCGAAGGAGTTAGCAGTCTTATTCACAAACCCTATGTTCCGATGCCGGTTGCTGACAACGAGTTCGGGAATGGTGAAGAATTCTTCAAGGGTATTTTTACTAGTTAACTCCTTGTAAGAATTTTTATTTTTATTGTGTAAAGAGGAACACTAGATTTTGGAGTAATTTTTATGTGTTACATTAGCTATTCCAAATAATACCATCTTGCATGTTTAAAGTTTATTTAATTAAATTATATTTTGGAAGATGACTCGCAATATCTAATCTCTACTGATTATATATATGTATAACTTATTTTGTGAGATTTTTTCTTTGCTGACATATTTTTGGTGATTAGTTCAGATATATCACTTGTTCTCATAGGTTTAGCTCTTAACTCTTTTTATTCGTCATTCGCTTGAGAGGAGTAAACTATTTTGAGAATTGTAGTATTGATCTCTCCACGGTTACACTTTATGAACATACTACACAACACTCCATAAGATGTTTTCTAGGAATTGGCTTTCCTCCTTGAATGTGTAACTGCTATGGAAGAAGTTCATGAACTTTAATCTCTATGTACGTACATGGCTATGGAAGATATAATTCTTATGTCGAGTCATATCGCATAAATTTTCTTCTTTGTTCGTAACTGGCGTAGAGAATAATTTTTGTTAATGATTATTTTTATCACACAAATTTTGTATCTTAGTGTCTCTAACATTGAGATCGTTATTTTTAACTTCTTTATTCATAACAGGGGAGAAGACAGAAAATATTGGGACACAAATCTACTTTGTTCATAACTGTCGAGTAAATTTGTTAATGTCCAAGAAAATTCTTCTTTTGTAATTAGACTAGGTATCACCGGGGCCTTACGGCCCCGGATCAGCCTTTATTCTAATCTTGAGTGTACATACTCTATTCCTTTATGACAATTCATTTAAAACTACTACAACTTAGTTAACATACTTTTAAAAGACCACAAATTAGTTAATTGTGAGCCTAATCTGGTCAAACTAAGGCTAGACTACACAAAGGACACGTAGTAGAGTGCACGGGCTATAACAACGTGACACTAATATATCAATAAGTCTAAGCTCTCAGTTTAGCTAAAAGCAATTGGTATATCAATCTGCTCATTTTTTAACTTAAGCAATATTCCAATTTATAACCAACTATCATTGGCTAAAGGAGGAAAAATTACTTAAACCCTCAATGATCTTCACATGTTATTGTAAATTTACTGAAGATACTACTCTTTTGAATTTATGATGCTCCTCAATCATTAAAAAGCATATTATAAGATTATTTATGTTGCGTTATATTTTATGAAATACATGCTGATATGAAGAAAAAAAAAAGTGATATTGTCCCATTAAACACCTAAAATTCATGCTTCAAAAAAAAAATATTACACTTAAAATACATCTACATTAAAGGAATAAAAAATATTTCATGAAATACATGCCGATAGATAAAAAAAAATAATGCAATATTGTTTTTGCTTCTCACTCAAAGATTGGTATAGGTTAGTTTTCAAATATAAAGATTGATATACATGTTTCCACGGGAACTATAGGACTATTATTGAACTGCGATAGCGTCATTTTTATTACTCCCCTGTATCTATCACGACACCCCTTTTCTTCATACTTCATACATAACAAACTGATGCTAACCTGCACAAACATCACTAAAGAAATTTAGCACAACAATGAAGTTCATAAAACTAAACATCGTCACTCATGACTACCAGATTGTTTAACATAGGTATCAAATGATAGCCTAACTCAGTTTGGTGTTGTACATATTGGATGACACCTATATTTTTTTCAACAGATAAATGGTACATACCTGAAAGTTCTATGTAAATAACCATCCGTATTTTTCAAACGTTCAAGCTATATTTACGAATAAGTGAATGTTCACCATTCTTAGCTTTGTCGGCCCTTTCCATCATAGTCCATATACATGGGAAGGGTAAGAGTAGCGACCTGTTGTTTCTTATAAGAAGATAGAGCTTTGTGATTGCACCATCGATTCTGATGGAAATGATAAATAATAGTAGTTTAAATGTTTCATAAGGGAATAAAGAAAAGGATACGGTTTTTGTTACATTATATGATAACAGGTCTAGTGGTAGTGGTGACGGTGATACTGGCTATTACTTCTTAATTCCCTTTAGAACTCGGTTAATCCATCCACAACTTCAGATCATGTTATTTCAACAGGTTTGAGGTGTTCATATGCAGCGGTGATGGTGTTGATAGATATTTCGAGTACGCTGAGAGCTTAGGCTAATAATTTTATCAATTTGTCTTATACCTTCCAACAAAGGATGAATAAAATCAAAAACACGAATGAAATAAGACTGTGATATTAATTTGTCTCAAAAACACCGGAAATTTGTATGTTCAACCAAAAAGTAGTAAAATCATCATGTCAAGTCTCTCTAGAAAAAGTAGTATTGCTTCATATCTTTACAAAACTTACTTCAGTATACCATATACTTCACCTTTTGTCTCTAAGAAGTTATTGAGGACCAATGAGGAACGATCAACGAAATAAGAAGTTAAGTTCTTCATAACTGCTAAAATTTTGATCAAAGGAAATATATTTCTTATATCTTAGTTTGATTCGAACATCCAAAACTAACTGCTTGTTAGAACTTTATACCAATACATATGATAATAAAGGCTATTAGAAACAAAAAAAAAAGATCACTTGATATTACTATTTGATGAGGAACTACAATAAACCATATAGTTCACTTGATATTACATGCCCCTATATTCTGCTGGTATAAGGATCAGTATGTATAAGACCTGAATAACAAAGCAATCGATCACTCTATCCATACAACACCAACGTACCTCAAAAGTTCAACTTCGAACAACAAATTCTAAGGTGGGTCACTCGTCATGTGCTCCTCCGCTGACACGGAACCTCCATTAACTTTTAGTAAATTCTCTGGCACAACCTCCAGTAGCGCAATACATATACCAATATGACACGGAATCTCCAAAAATTTCAAGTAGTACAAATTTTAGTTAATCGAATTTCTTCAAGAGTACCATAAGTTTTGAAAGTATTATTATACATAAGTCATCCTTTACATAATTGTTTCAGACTGACTGTGTACGAACATTGTAAACATGCACGGAGAGTACAAATTAACATTTGTTGCAAAATGAAAAACAAAGACTGAAAAATAACTGATACAATTTACTTTGCTTATCTTTAGAAGCACACAACAAAAAAAAAACAACATTTATTTAACAGGTTTACCATTACTGAGAAAAATCCACAACCTCTCTTCAGCACACGTATGTCATTTCCCCGCTTTGTACCTTTACGTCATTAATGAGTGTACTGATTAGTTTGAAAGACTTCATTTTAGAAGTTCCAATGGGTGTCCCACTTTAAATTCTAATAGGAGTACCCCCTTCAATGGTAAACCTCCATCTGAAAGTATGCGAGCTTACATATGTTCTTTTGAAGCACTATTATAGTCAACCAAAATAATAAGTAATTATGATCTGGGTAGTTCGGAATACAGAATAGATATTCTTTTTATTGAATTTAGTTGTTGGGTATCTTGGTTAAATCAGATGTCATCATGTATTTCTACTTCTAAGCAACTGGCTCATATCCATAGCTATGTATATGTGTTGATGGGTGAAAACTACTCCTGCAGAATTTGGTAATTTGGGGTGTGGATGAGGAATGAATCTAAACCTTCAACAAATGCACTGCGCGGTGAGTGCTTGTAGATTCGAGAGATCAATCATGCAAGTCCGGCCTAAACCAAGAAATGGCCGTTCCGGACTTGTTTCGGTCACAAAGTGAAGGAGATGGGGTTGATCTTAGGGAGGGAAGCGAAGAAGGTGTTGAGATTGTGAAGGTGTTGGCTTGCTTATGACTTGTAACAGAAAGATGAGCAAGCTTACGGTTGATGCAAGCAGGCTCTGAGTGTTTGAATACGGTTTGTATTAACACTTGGTTTCTGTCGTCTGAACTTGTGTTGTTCTCCGTTATTCCCTTGTTCGTTGTTGGAAATAGGGCGGAGACCCTATTTATACAAGTCATTGAGCCTCATTCACGTTTCTCGTGGGAAGTGGAGGTAGTGGAATGATGGAGTAGTGGAGTTGTGTGTCGGTAACACACGACCAGTCTTGCCCACTTTTCCTGTTCATCTCTAACCGTCCATGACTTCCTAACACGTTCTTGTGATGGCGCGTTGCACGCCACGCCGTAAACCGCCGACCAATACCCCAGATATGCATCCCCCCGTTTGTGACATGATCGATGTCTGGAATGTGGATCGTGGATCCACGAAAGATAGCATGTAATGCTTGAATTGAATAACCTGCGTTATTCGAAAGTCGATACTTGTGAAGTACCGTGTGTATTTTATGCAGTATCGCATTGCGGTGTGGTAAAGTGATGGGTAATGACTCCTCACTAACCAAATAACTCCCGACCAGGTTGTATAACCAAGTGTGGTGAAGTCGGACGGATGAGATGATGTTTGAGACACTCATCTGCGACCGTTGATGAAATTAGGGTTTTTAAAGAGGTGCGCAAGCATCACTCTTTAGCTTGGTCGAAACTAAGCATGGGAAAGGTTTTGAAGAGGACCGACCGGGCATGTGTGTAGACAACACGCCGGTGTGCACGTCCATACTTCACTTTCCCAAGAAGGCGCAATCTAAGCCACTCAATTTGACCGGTAAAGTTGAGTGGTTGAGATCGATTTGCGATAAGAGTTTGATGCCGCAAAGAAGCCGCGCGCCATGCTCTCTTCCGGCGCGTTTTCCAAGACGACCTAGCTTGGTCGGTCTTGGCCGGTTAACTTGGCGTGAAGGTGGCGGGCTGATGTTCACGCCCATACTTCACTTTCCTAAGAAGACGCGATCTAAGCCACCCAATTCGTCCGGTGAAGTTGAGTGGTCGAGATCGATTTGCAATTTGGGAAGTGTAACCACGCATGTTTGAGCGGGCGTTTTGGATTGGCCAGGCATGATATGCCTTGGCCGACCGCAAGAGGAGGTAGATGGGTCCACGGTGGTCATGCTGGTATAACCGGACCTGCTTAATCTAATCTGTGACCCTCCATTCGTGCCGGAGAAGATGGACGCGCGTGATGGCTTGAACCCTAATTTTGGCTTTCAAAGCCGCGCGACCATGCTCTTTTGGGCGGGACGGTTTTGTTGTAACCAACCACGGTTGGCTTTGACCGATTGGCCAAGTGTGTAGGCGGTCACATGGTGATTGTGTCGACATGCTCCGGGCCCTTTGAGTCTACATCTACACCCTCCATCTATACCTGCGAAGATGGATGGTTGAGACCGTTTTGCGGCACATGTAATATGCCGCAAACCCTAATTTAGGGTTTTCCGTCCATAATGCTTGGTATGGACGTTTTCTTGGCAAGCAAAGGCCAATGGTCGACCATGCGGGTGGTCGGCCGTGTGTATTCCATACCGCTTGGGGGTGATGGAATTGATCCGTGGTCATCCAATCATGCTTGTGGAGTTGGATGACTGCGATCAGATCATATTTGGCAAGCTAAGGCCGTGTGTATTCCATACCTGCTTGGGGGGTGATGGAATTGATCTGTGGTCATCCAATCATGCTTGTGGAGTTGGATGACTGCGATCGAATCATATCCGAGACCGATACAAATCAAGTCCTATGCTCAATCGGCTAGTATAACACACCGAGAGGGGCTCAATCGGGATAGTATAACACACCGAGAGGGCTCGGGCTAGTATAACACACCGAGAATCAGCATGTACGGGCATTTCGTACATGGATTCATTATAGTGCTTGGAGGTTCGTGTTACTCTGTGAGAGTAACACTCAGTCGTCATGCCACACTGATAATGGGTACAGAAATACAAGGCCGATATGAAATTCACAGAAGGGATTGTTGCTTTGCATGCTCCAACCTGAGGAATTTCATGTATTCACAGAATGGGATTGTTGCTACATGCTCCATTCTTGGTGAATTAAGTGAGGAGTATCCGTCACTTATAAACGGCTTTATCTTTTACAAGATGTCAACGCATGATTTTCTCGGTTACTTACAAATTTAACCTTAAACGAAAATCCACCATCAACATTAAGTCCCCCCCTAGCACATAATGGTTACACTATTGTGTGGTAGGCATGAGATGGTGACATACGAAATGACCAAGCTAGAGTGAATACATATTTACCTGGATAGTTTCACACTTGTCGGGCGTTTCACGGAACTGGTCGGTCTTGATTAAGGATGCGAAGGAAGCGGGACTTGATCCGGTGAGTCGCTTTGGTTCCTCTTATACATGTATGAGCTTGCCGCTCCTTCGTGTGTACTTCCTTAGTTATACACGGCCTTCCTCGGGTAAATTTGATAAGCCTTGTTGATTGTTATCCCGAATTAGTAGCCTTCATAGGTGGTAAGTAGAGACTTCTCTTCCTTCTGGGATTCTGTCGACTTGTGAGATTATAAAGAATCATCTCAACGTGGTCGTTTATTCTATATCCCAGGTATCTCAGGTACTGCTCTGATTTTTTGATCAACTGATAAATGGATTTGATGATCCTCTCTTTTTTTTTTTTTTTTTTTTTTTTTGTGTGTGCTCATAACCTCTTCTTCTCTACAGATTATCATGGAAGCGGTAGACGCTCATTCTGTTGCTTCCCCAGAAAGAAGTTTTGAAGTTGACAAGCCCGAAAACCATGCGCATGGAGAAGTGATGGCTAAGATCGATCTTCCTCTTCGTGAAGTCGGCCAGCTATACGGGGGATGTCTATCTCCCACCTTCGTATTGTCGAGGACGTATCTCAGGCACTTTCACCGCAATTGACATGGAGGAGCGGCGGAGGCGCGAGGAAACGCTGCGAGACACTAGTAAGCGCAAGGGCGAGAGAGATTTGCAGCGCGGTTGAAGAGGCGGAGAGTTGAGCATGAACGACCCCCGAATGAAGGCAAGTGTGATTACCCGGTTCAGACGGCGTGATAATCCTTGATTGATACTGCACGAACCCGAACATTCGAAGGCAATTTGCGTGGCCCCCGGTGTTGCTATGCCCTTTGATGCTCTGCCGAAGATGTTGGGATGGAGTGCGCTGCTTTCTGTCTGGCTGCGGATGCCCGATGCGAAGTTGAGGAAGATCCTGAGGGAGGTGCATCGACAATGACGGAGAAGAGCCAACGGTGATGTGGGCGAGACCGACCCTCTTGATGATTGAAATTTCTTTTGTTTTGTTTTTCTTTCCAAGTATATTCTCGCATGCTCGAACATCTTCCTTGTACTCGGTGGCGGTGAGTTCAAGGTTTTTCTTTTGATTATTTGAATAAAGCTTTCCTTTACAATCCTTTGCCAAGATCAGAATCGGAACCTTCTCGGGCGCAAGGGTGCGCCTTCATACATAATTCTTAGTGATAAAAGAAGTTATACTGTAATGGAATATCCACGGACCTGTGATGCAATATTTTTCTGGCTTTGCTGGGCAGATGGCTCAAATCATTTTCCGCACACGTTCTATTCCCTTCATCCCGTGAGATGTTTGCTTAGGGTTTCTTTTCTTGCTCCAGTGGACTGATTTAAGTTGACTCAGGGGTTGGTGTTTTAGGAGTAAATAGGTTCTCAGATGAAAATAATGCTTCAATTGAAAATTGAAAATTGAAACCCTAGCTATGAATGCAAGTATTGCAATCATTTTTCGGAGGGATTACAAATATGACATGAAATTATAAAAGGAAACACGCTGGAAAAATATAGCACAAACGCGTTTTTAAGGTGTGTAGGATCTTGGAAAGTGGTAGCACAAGTATCTTAAGTTCGGTAAGGTATGAGCCATCGTGAGTGAACCGTTATGCCCTCCAGGTTATCGGCGTTGATGAGCTTGCGGTAGCCACCTAGGATAACATCTCGCTACTGTGCACGGTTCATCTTCTCTTTTGGTGGGTGAGTCGGGTAGAGTGGTCATCTTCACCCGTCATGTTTCCAACATTGAATGTAGTCGCCTTCGTCACTAGGTCTCCAATTCCGAATGGGTTTGAGCGTGCAGACACTTGGACCTTGGCCTTGTTGTCTTTGACCAAGACAGCTTCTATGCTCCTGATAAAACGTTTGAAAGGGGCGGCTTCCCATTCACATCTCCTAGCCGGGGTTGGTTTGTCGGTTGGAGCCAGTCCCCAGGACTTGTCAGAATGAGGGGCGGTAGTTTGCAAGGAGGGTTGTGTGATGAGACTTACTTGAGACCGGAACCTTTCAGTGTATGCCGACAGGCTCTCTCCAGGAAGTTGTGTCATATTGGCAAGTTGTTGGTGCGGCAGCGATACATCATCGAGTAGTCCAAATGGGCGTGTTGGAGACTCTTTCAGGTATCGAAACCGGTAGAGGACAGACTTCCAGTATGGCTTTGTTGTCATGCGTCCAAGAGCGCCCTAGGATCATGTCGTAGTTGGGATGATCTTTGACTATGTAGAACTTTGCTTGCGTCGAGGCATCACCCAATTTGACTTCAAGATCAATGTATCCATATGCATCTCTAAGCTCTCTGTTTGAATCCACGACCACGAGTTGGATGACGGGTAGCTTCTTGCTTCGAGATCTTTGCCGCTCTCAAGGTCTTGACTGTAATGATGTTAAACTCGAAGCCGTATCGATCAACGCGTTATCGAACTCAACGTTTCTCAAACGAGTGACGGTTAGAGTCCCCGTTTCCATTGCTCATGTCTTTTAGGAAAGATCCGGGCTCTGGACTCTTCTTGGATGCAAACGTCTACCTGACACAACGTGGTTGAGGGCCGCAAATATGTCTTGACGTTGTCCCTTGGAGAAATATAAGATTTCACACATGCGCTCCATCATAGATTACACGGTCTTGCGAACAGAGTCCCCAGAAATCATGCAGTTCCTGATAGGTAGAGGATCTCTATGAACACCTTCGTTTCCAAGCCGGAGTTCCCCTGTCTCTACCTTTTCCCCTGAATATTTGTTTCAACCTGTTGCAATCTTTGGTTGGATGATGGACGAACCTTGTGGTAGCAACATGATCAGGATCTCGCTATTTCTTCCTCGGTCGGAGGACGCCCGATAGGGGTAGTTTTACGGCATCATCTTGGATCCACGCTTCCAAGAGCTCTATCACTTCATTCATGGGAAAAGGAAAACCCGTGTCTTTGGCGTTTTGTGCGGGAGTTTTGTCTGTTCCTTTTCGAGACGAAGTCTTGTATGCCGAGGATGTTCGCTTGGTTTGTTGTTCCGTTATCGGCTTTCCTCTTTTCTCCTCCGCTACCACACTCACGAAGGGCCAGTGTTGTATTGTTTGTTTGTGAGACGCCTTTCTTCCTCGACTTTCACGCAAATCTTCACTTCGAACAACTCGGTTCTTTCTAGTAATGCTTTGGTGCAGTTGTTCTTGAACGTTTTGCAGCTTCGTGGAGTTCGAGAGAATGTTTGAAAGCCCGATTCTCTAACAGAGCGCGGTATATAGGTATCATCCCATTGATGCATGATTCCACCAATTGCCGTTCGGTAACATTCGGGTCGTGACAGTCCAAAGCTTGGGTTCTCGAATCTTTTAACGAAGTCGTTGGGATGTTCATTGTTCCGCCGGAGAATTCTCCCAGTGTCAAAACGTGATTTGTTGAGACACGAAGAAATACTTCCTGTAGAAAGCACTCGACCATCTCGCTCCAATTGGATATGTTTGTTAGGCGCAATGTTGTTGTACCGTGTGTATGCCCTCCCGTGAGTGATTTTGAGAATTCTTTTAGGCGTAAAACATGATTGTATTCATGTTCCCCAAGGCTTCAAAGAATCGAGAAATGTGTTCACGAGCATTACCCGATGCTGGTCGTAGAGGGAGAACTGGGGAGAGGTGTAACCTCTTGGTAGAGGAATCCGTTGCACATCTTGAGGGTACGGCGGCTGATGTTGGTGTACGTCCGTTCGGTCCCCTTTTCCTCGATTTTGGAGAAGTCGCTCTAGATCTTCACGCGTGATGAAGTTGGAAGACTGGCCTCTCTCCCTTGGCGCTCGGGAGCAACACGAGTTTCTTCATTCATGTGAGTCCGAGTGGAAACACTCCTCTCCGGTGTATTGAATGCATCTCTCGCCGACTCCAAGGGTTGCCGTGAATCTTGCGGCAATCGTTCGATCAAAGTTTTAAGGAAAGTGAGTACCTCTTTTCGAGTTGCGGCCATATCTCTGTTTGAGTTTTAGCAAGAATTTCCTGTTTCTCCATCAAGTCCGCAATGGTACTAGACGGCGGCCTTCCTCTTGTGTCTCCTCCCTCGTCCCGATGGAGGAGTGAGGGTTGTTGCTCTGTAACCACCGGAGGCGTTACGCTTGAAGAGATGCCAGGATTTTGCGGCCTCTCCGCTCACGGTGATGGGAGGTGTTACACCTACTGGGATGTCTCCTGCTCCGCTAGTGTTGGTGATAGAAGTGACAGCTCCACGAGATGCATTGACCGCTGTAGCTCCACTGACGGGTACATTAACACTTTAGTTTGAAAGACTTCATTTTAGAAGTTCCAATGGGTGTCCCACTTTAAATTCTAATAGGAGTACCCCCCTTCAATGGTAAACCTCCATCTGAAAGTATGCGAGCTTACATATGTTCTTTTGAAGCACTATTATAGTCAACCAAAATAATAAGTAATTATGATCTCTGGGTAGTTCGGAATACAGAATAGATATTCTTTTTATTGAATTTAGTTGTTGGGTATCTTGGTTAAATCAGATGTCATCATGTATTTCTACTTCTAAGCAACTGGCTCATATCCATAGCTATGTATATGTGTTGATGGGTGAAAACTACTCTGCAAATTTGGTAATTTGGGGTGTGGATGAGGAATGAATCTAAACCTTCAACAAATGCACTGCGCGGTGAGTGCTTGTAGATTCGAGAGATCAATCTGTGCAAGTCCGGCCTAAACCAAGAAATGGCCGTTCCAGACTTGTTTCGGTCACAAAGTGAAGGAGATGGGGTTGATCTTAGGGAGGGAAGCGAAGAAGGTGTTGAGATTGTGAAGGTGTTGGCTTGCTTATGACTTGTAACAGAAAAGATGAGCAAGCTTACGGTTGATGCAAGCGGGCTCGAGTGTTTGAATACGGTTTGTATTAACACTTGGTTTTGTCGTCTGAACTTGTGTTGTTCTCCGTTATTCCCTTGTTCGTTGTTGGAAATAGGGCGGAGACCCTATTTATACAAGTCATTGAGCCTCATTCACGTTTCTCGTGGGAAGTGGAGGTAGTGGAATGATGGAGTAGTGGAGTTGTGTGTCGGTAACACACGACCAGTCTTGCCTACTTTTCCTGTTCATCTCTAACCGTCCATGACTTCCTAACACGTTCTTGTGATGGCGCGTTGCACGCCGCACGCTGTAAACCGCTGCACCAATACCCCAAAGATGCATCCCCAGCCTTGTGACATGATCGATGTCTGAATGTGGATCGTGGATCCACGAAAGATAGCATGTAATGTTGAATTGAATAACTGCGTTATTCGGAAAGTCGATACTTGTGAAGTACCGTGTGTATTTTATGCAGTCTACGCATTGCGGTGTGGTAAAGTGATGGGTAATGACTCCTCACTAACCAAATAACTCCCGACCGGGGTTGTATAACCAAGTCAGTGAAGTCGGACGGATGAGATGATGTTTGAGACACTCATCTGCGGCCCGTTGATGAAATTAGGGTTTTTAAAGAGGTGCGCAAGCATCACTCTTTACCTTGGTCGAAACTAAGCATGGGAAAGGTTTTGAAGAGGACCGACCGGGCATGTGTGTAGACAACACGCCGGTGTGCACGTCCATACTTCACTTTCCCAAGAAGGCGCAATCTAAGCCACTCAATTTGACCGGTAAAGTTGAGTGGTTGAGATCGATTTGCGATAAGAGTTTTGTAGGATCGTAATATCGCAACAAACAAGGTTCGCGGGATTAATAAACGACAGCATCGCGAAGGAGTCGCAGGAGCTAAAATAAACGACGCAATGAATAACGACGGGCAAAACATAAAGAAGACGTGAGACCTGGCGAGGGTTAAGAAGTGTCGCGAGAGTGAATGTTTGTGCATCTGCGACACTTCGCGAGACATTCCCGAAAATAAAGGGTAACTTAGCTGTCATCCACTATGTATTACCCTATATAAAGGGCTAAATGAGTCTGTAAAAGGGGGATCTTTTTGGGAATTGTTAAGCAAGTCAATAGGAGAGAGAAAGTTTAAGAGTGTTTTAATTTCTAAGTGTAATTCTATTATCCTGTGTAAACATTTCATGGACTCAATCAATAAATATTCTTGATCTTACATCTTTCAACGGATTAATTAAGCAAAATCGAGTAAGGGGTGTAGTGTGGGATTTCCGCTACTACATATGCGCTAGAAACGAGGACCTGAGCAAAGATTGACGTAGAAATTGGAAGGAATTTGGATTAACAGAGAAAAGATTTGGAGAAGATACTCAAGAATTCATTGGAAAAGAAAAATGGCTAGAAGAAGAAATGTACAAGGGCAACCAACGATTGTAAGAAGAAGTGGGAGACTTGTTGGAGAAAGGAGGAATGAAACAGGAGAATCGTCAAGGATGAATATGAGAAACGATGGAGAAGATCAAAACCAACCACCGATCTCCCCAGTAGCAAACGCGGCTGTGGATTATGATAGAGTAAGTGTACATACTTGGAGGTCGATTCGAAGACGAGAGAGAAGAGGAGCAGCAGCTGGTGAACAATGGACAAGGAGAGCAAGGAATGAATGGAGAAAACGAAGAAATCGCAGCATTAGAAAGATTGAGACAAACAATACACGAAGAGAGACGGCTAGAGGCAGAGGAACGAGCAAACTTGACAAGACAGAATCATGAATTGAGGATGGAAAATATGAGGTTGCAAAATAGGAGATCTAGAAGTAGCGTGAGATCAAGTTCAAGATCGAATAGGGAAGAAAGAAGGAGAGTTTTACCAACAAAAAGTACCGAGGAAGAAACACAAAATCCGAGTACAGAGCATGGCGAGAGAAGAGGGGAAATAGAAGATCGTTATATTCCTCGGCCGAAAATATTCAAAATGAGCGGAATAGGGAAAATCAAGGAAACATGCAACTCCAAGAACCGAATGACCCAGTTACAAGGGAGAATAATCTTGCATGGGAGAGAAGAACTGAGAAGAAACCGAGAGATCGAGGATGACATTGAGAGACACTACATTGAACAAGCGCGGCTAGCTCGCGAGAGAGAAAGGATAAGAGAAGAAATGGAAAATCAAGAGATGGAAGAGGCAATCCTAGCAGAATAACCATGACAACCGCGAAAGAAGGAGGGAACAAAATCGTACCAATAGAAATATTAATGAAGAATATGAGAGGGTGCGAGATGAGAGCCGAGAGACAACCAAGAAGAGAGAACAACCGATATAATGGCGTGCGAATTGACGAAAGAAATGAAGAAGAGCGTCGCGAGGGAAAGAAGAGGAGAAAATAACGAGCGGGAAGGTCAAAATAGGCACGAGCGAAGAAGGAGAGAGGCGAGCTAAAAAGACCCGGTAGAATCAAATTACGAGGCAAATGAACAAATCTTAAGAGAACTGGCCGAAATGAGAGGATTACTGAATAGTAGAAGGGAAGGAGGAAGGAAACAATTGGACGAAGCCATCGCAGAAGCCGCGAAGAATCCCTTCACGCTAGAAGTACAGATGGGAGGAATACCCCTAAGTGCAATCTACCCGCATTAACCAACATCTTTGATGGAACAACTTTGTGCGGTACAACATATCAAGGCTTATATGAGATGTATGTTACAGTGGGAGAATCATGATGCTATACTATGCAAATATTTCGCATCAAGTCTAATAGGAGAAGCACTAAAATGGTTTGAAGGTCTGCCAAGGAACACAATCACATCATTTAACCATTTACAAGCCACATTCCTGGGAGCATACATAAGTAACAATTCTTCGCGACCAGGTATTGAAGATGTATTCGGGTTGAAACAAAGGGTTGGCGAGAGCTTAAGGCAGTTGACAATAAGATGGAGGACCATGTGTAGTGAAATGGCAGGACGGGTCGAGGAAAGATATCTCATCCTCTCATTTGTGAATGCTCTCTTCGCGACTAACTTGTTATACATTCAAATTTTTAGAATTAAAAATACAATCACGATGGCAGAACTGCGAGAGTTACAGGAAGAATATATTGCCTTAGAAGAAAGACAGAATGAAATGAATTCTTATCCAGTCGCGAACACAAGCTCGAATGCTGCGAATGCAAGCTTGTTGCCCAATTCATAAATACGATGGCGGGCACTTCGCAAGTACACAAGCAAGGAAAGGCGATGAGGGACAAAGAAAAGATAGTAGCCATGGGAAGCCACGATCAAGAGGAATTTGAACGAGAAAGGAACTATTACAACCGTAATGACAATAATAAGATTCGAGAGGCTAGATCATGTGCAAGAAACATACGGTGGACGAAGGTAAAATAACCATGGAGGCGAGAGAAGTCGCGAATAGTGTGGGAAGAAATTAAGATGCCTCCATTGAACGCTAGTGTGGAGAAGATCTGGAAGCTATACTTGTGATGGAAAATATACCAGCACCTTGGAACGTGGGAATGGAACCACCGCCAAAGCGATAGAAGTCATGAGTTTTGTTCTTACCATCGCTTCCATGGGCATCAAACAAATGATTGTAGAAACATAAAGAGAATTATTCTCGGGATGATTGATCGGGGAAGCTAAATCACTTTCTAAAGGGAGAAGAAAATGAAGCCACTTTACCACCACCACCGAGATGCACGGAACGGTGTCAGCAAAAGGAAAGGAAACATTTGTTATAGAAGTTGGAACAAAAGCTAAAAATTTGAATTGCAACTCTATCGTGCACTCCTATCGCACAATCGAAGATTTTCATGACAACGTGCTCAGTAGAGTCTTTGCGAGAGATGCTAATGATAAAGAAATAATGAGCCTGGCGAGAACGACGCAGTTAGAAAAGTGGCAGCTGAAGACCATTTCTTTCTCTGCAGATGAAGTGCCAAAAGGAAGAGAAACACATGATAGCCCGTTGGTTGTGAAACTAGAGATTAACCCGAAACCGATTGATGGAGAAGATGATGAGGCAGAAGCTTGCTGGGCGATCAACCGAATCTTAATCGACACCGGAAGTTCGGTGAATATTCTCTTCTACCATACTTACAAGACGATGGGAGGAAAAGATGAGGATTTGATCCCCTCTACATACAAGATATATGGCTTTAATGGCACTGCAAACAAACCAAAGGGAGAGGTTCGCATGAGAATACCTCTACAAGGATTATCTTTACTACATATGCGCTAGAAACGGGACGGCGGTGATTGTGAAGAAATTGGAAGAATTTGGATTAACGAGAAAAGATTTGGAAAAGATACTCAAGAATTCATTGGAAAATAAAAATGGCTAGAAGAAGAAATGTACAAGAACAACCAACGATTGTAGAAGAAGTGGGAGACTTGCTTTGGAGAAAGGAGGAATGAAATGGGAGAATCATCAAGGATGAATAGGAGAAATGATGGAGAAGATCAAAATCGTGGCCAATCTCCCCACATTAGCAAATGCAGTCGAGGATTATGATAGAGTAAGTGTACATACTTGGAGATCGATTACGAAGACGAGAGAGAAGAGGAGCGGCGGTTGGTGAACAATGGACAAGAGGAGGAGAGGGAAATGAATGGAGAAATGAATCCGGTAAATGAAGAAATCGGCAAAGAAAGATTGAGACAAACAATACACGAGGAGAGACGGCTAGAGGCGAGAGGAGCTGAGCAAACTTGACAAGACAAAATCATGAATTGAGGATGGAAAATATGAGGTTGCAAAATAGGAGATCTAGAAGTAGCGTGAGATCAAGTTCTAGATCAAATGGAGAAGAAAGAAGGAGAGTTTGCCAACGAGAGAATACCGATGAAGAAACACAAAATCCGAACATAGAGCATGGCGAGAGAAGAGGAGAAATAGAAGATCATTATATTCCTCGGCCCAGAAAATCTTCAAAATGAGCGGAATAGGGAAAATCAAGAAAACATGCAACTCCAAAACAAATGACCCGGTGGCTTTGAAGGGAGAATAATCTTGCACGGGAGAGAAGAATGAGAAGAAACCGAGAGATCGAGGATGACATTGAGAGACACTACATTGAACAAGCGCGACTAGCTCGCGAGAGAAAAGGCTAAGAGAAGAAATGGAAAATCAAGAGATGGAGGAGGCAATCCGGCAAAATAACCATGATAACCCGAAAGAAGGAGGGAACAAAATCGTACTAATAGAAATATTAATGAAGAGTATGAGAGGGTGCAAATGATGAGAGCTGAGAGACATCCAAGAAGAGAAACAACCGATATAATGGCGTGCGAATTAACGAAAGAAACGAAGAAAAGAGCGTCGCGGGAAAGGAGAGGAGAAAATAACGGCGGAAGGTCAAAATAGGCACGAGCGAAGAAGGAGAGAAGCGAGCTAAAAGACCAGTAGAATCAAATTAAAGGGCAAATGAACAAATCTTAAGAGAAGAAGAGCTGAAATGAGAGGATTCTTTGAACAATAGAAGGGAAGGAGGAAGGAAACAATTGGACGAAGCCATCGCGAGAGCACGAAGAACCCCTTCACGCTAGAAATACGAGATGGGAGGAATACCTCCTAAGTGCAATCTCTACCGCATTAACAAACATCTTTGATGGAACAACCATGCGATACAACATATTAAGGCTTACATGAGATGTATGTTACAATGGGAGAACCATGATACCATATTGTGTAAATATTTCGCGTCAAGCCTAATTGGAGAAGCATTAAAATGGTTTGAAAGCCTACCAAGGAATACAATCACATCATTTCATCATTTACAAGCCACATTCCTAGGAGCATACATAAGTAACAACTCTTCACGACCCGGTATTGAAGGATGTATTCGGGTTGAAACAAAGGGTTGGCGAGAGCTTAAGGCGGTTGACAATAAGATGGAGAACCATGTGCGGCGAAATGGCGGGACGGGTTGAGGAAAGATATCTCATCCTCTCATTTGTGAATGCTCTCTTCGCGACTAACTTGTTATACATTCAAATTTTTAGAATCAAAAATACAATCACGATGGCGGAATCTGCCGAGAATTACGGGAAAGAATATATTGCCTTAGAAGAAAGACAAAATGAAATGAATTCTTATCCGTCAGCAACACAAACTCCAATGCTGCCGCAAGTTTGTTACCTCAATTCATCAATACGGTGGCGAGCACTTCGCAAGGACAGCCGAGCAAGGAAGGGCTGATGAGACACATCGGAAGGTAGTAGCCATGGGAAGCCATGATCAAGAGGAGTTTGAACAAGAAAGGAACTACTATAACCGTAACAGCAATAATAAGATTCGGAGACTAGATCATGTGCAAGAAACTTATGGTGGACGAAGGCAAAATAACCATGGAGGGCGAGAGAAGTCATAGAATAGTATGGGAACCAATTAAGATGCCTCCACTGAATGCTAGTGTGGAAAAGATCTGGGAGGCTATACTTGTGATGGAAAACGTACCTGACACCTTGGAATGTTGGGATGGAACCACCACCAAGATAGAAGTCATGAGTTTTGTTCTTACCATCGCTTCCATGGACATCAAACAAACAATTGTAGAAACGTAAAGAGAATTATTCTCGGGATGATTGATCAAGGGAAGCTGAATCACTTTTTAAGGGGAGAAGAAAAAGGACAGACATTACCACCACCACCGAGAATGCACGGAAACGAGTGTCGGCGAAGGGAAAGAAACATTTGTGATAGAGGTAGGAACAAAAGCCAAGAATTTGAATTGCAACTCCATTGTCCACTCTTATCGCACCATCGAAGATTTTCATGACAACGTGCTTAGTAGAGTCTTTGCGAGAGATGCTAATGATAAAGAAATAATGAGCCTCAGCGAGATCAAATCAGATTAGAAAAGTGGCAGTTGAAGACTATTTCTTTCTGCGGATGAAGTGCCAAAAGGAAGAGAAACACATGATAGCCCGTTGGTTGTAAAATTAGAGATTAACCCGAAACCCAGTTGATGGAGAAGATGATGAAGCGAAGCTTGTTGGGCGATCAACCGAATCTTAATCGACACCGGAAGTTCGGTGAATATTCTCTTTTACCATACTTACAAGACGATGGGAGGAAAAGATGAGGATTTGATCCCTCGACATACAAGATATATGGCTTTAATGGCACCGCAAACAAACCAAAGGGAGAGGTTCACATGAGAATACCTCTCTACAAGGATTATCAAGCGGTATTTTATTATGTGGTTGATGTGGAATCTCCATATAATGCGCTGATTGGGAGGCCATGGCTTCATGAAATCTTGGGAGTCGCGTCAACATATCATCAATGCATAAAATTCCCACATCCAAATGGCGTTGGTATTATACGGGGGAGATTGGAAGGAGTCACGGCAATGTCATGAAGTAGATGTTGAAAGCTGCGAAGAAAGAAATGCCAAAAGAAAGGGTTGGAAACAACATGTGAGAGATGAGCAGAGAAAGGAAAACCTAATGGTAGATGTTATAGAAGTAAGGACCGAACATACCTCGCGAGATGAATGCCTAGAAACAGGTAGAATATTATGGTAATAAAGGAGCAAAGGATATGAGGAACAAAAGGCATAAGAAATGAATAAAAACAAAAAGTAGTTGAAGTAATGATGTGCGAGAATCTTGTGAGGAAGGGTAAATGAGAATTCGATTAAGAAAGAATAAAGAAACAAACAAATGAAATGGAATTTGGCGAATACTTCGCAAACAAATATCGACAAATAATGAAACATGAATGATTGAATGATTTGATTTAACAAATATAAATGAGTAAATGAATGGGACGAACCTTTATGGCGTACACCCTAGTTTCGCGAATAATATTTCGTAAGAGGCAAATGTAAGACCTAAAGTGCGTCATATAAGGGGTATCTCTCGCCATGGTTCGGGGGAAGGTTACACCGCTCCCGAAAAACTGAGTCATGAAAATTTGGGGCCCATGAAAGCCTATCCTAAGAGGTACCTTGGATTCCCAACTATATATGTAGGTTATACCCTGGTTGGGCGGCCAGGGTCTCTTCTAGGAGTCGATGTATGCTCAAGGCGCCGAGGTACACGGTTGAGCGAGTGCCCGGGATGGATGAACCTACCCTGGCCATTCTTGGCAAGTCTTGGCATATGTTGCACTCGCCTTAAGAAAACTCCACTTAGGGTGCAGTCTCGTAACCATAAACCATATAGGTATAAGGGATAAGAGGCTGCGAAAACAAGCTGGTTGTTGTTAAGACCGGATGGGAGGAGCTAGTCTTGTATGGCGATGTTTCGCCTCCTTGAAGGGGCAACCTAGGGAGATGATAAGGCGACGCTCTCCATTAGGGGGTGTCAAAACAGACGCAAATGTCATAAGGCTTTGTTTTCGCAAGGAGACTTAGGCTTGTCATATTTGTGCAATGATCCTGGAGGCAATAATACTAACGCGAGGGTAAGGCGAGATCAATGGGTCTTCACATGAAAGTGTGCGGACGTCCTGCGATTTCGTGAAGACGGCAATGTCATGGGGCTATGTGTTCGCAAGGATATATAGGCCTGTCATATTGTCGCAACTAAAACATCCTGCAGAGGCAAAAATACTTGAAAAAATGATAAGGCAAGATCAATGGGTCTTTACATGCAAGTGTAAAGACGTCCTGCGATTTTGTCGCAATGAAAGGTGGCAGGGGAGGACCTCTAATTAGGGAGGTCTAACTTGGAAGACCACACAAAAATGATAAGGCAAGGTCAATGGGCCTCTGCATGAAAATGTAGGGGCGGCTTGCGACCTTGTCGCCCGGCAATGAGAAGAGATAGCATTTATGAAGATAAGGCAAGGCAAGAATTCTTGATTTATGAAGATACACACGACCTCGTCGCAAGAATACATTTCAATAACAATAAAATATTATTTACATACATGATGACAACTAAAATCTTCCATCGAAGATAAATATCAGAGCAAGTATGGGAATGGAAAAGATGGAATATTGTTATTCATCTTGATGAAAAGAGTTATACATTAATAATGTTAGCCAATTATATTACAAGGAAGAACTACCAAAAAAGGGGAGTAGAAGATTGAACTCATGAAAAAAAGAGTTCACTATAATAACAAAGATACAGCAATGTACAGATATTACACGCAACAAAAGAAAACAAAAAGAATTATATCTTTGGTGATTCTTCTTCTTCATCCGATTCTTGACTTCGATTATTCTCATCGCGAATTTTCTTCTTCGCCAGCCTCGGCCCCATCGAAACATCGAAGGCAGGTAGATTTTCGGAACCTTTTCAAGAAGCCGGGGATATGAATGCAGAGGATGTTGTGGTGTTTACAAACATACTCCATGCCTCCATTGCGAAAACGAACAAACATCATTGTTAAAGTTCTCCCCTTGTTGTTAGAAATTGCTTCTTCAACTTGGAATATCTATTCTCGCGAAGGGAGAGATTTTTTGCGAGCTGTTCTTTTTCGGTTTCGAGTTCTTCAATTCTCGCTGGAAAATTCCCGGCGAGTTGTTCTTTCTCAGATTCAAGTTCTCTAATTCTAGTTTGAAGCTTCTTCTCAGATTCTGCAAATAAGTAACAACAAATTAATAATTTACAAGCAATATTACGAAATAAGAAGTAATAAGGTGTAATAAATAACCTTCTCTATCGGATATCATATCTTTAACCAAGGAAGTATGCTCGGCGTGAAGACTAACATCAACACCTAGATTATTCACGGCATTATCTAAAACTTTCGCGGCCCAGGCGAATTCATCGTCATTATTTATAACAAGGGAGAGAAACGAATTTGATCTTCTCGCTTTCTAAAATATGGTATTACGCGAAGGAGTTCATCTCGCTCAATTTGCAATTCAAGGAGAGATTTTGAAATGTTGTTAATGCTTGTGCACCATTATTAGCAATACGATCTTTATCATCTATATGGTCACTAATTTTCTTCCTCAAAATTTTGGTTTCTTTATTGGACTCGAGAAACATTCGTTTAAATTGGTTGGCGGCACTTAAACCAGATCTATGCTCAATTTCTAAAAGACGATATTTGGTCCGAAGTTCATTTAATGAAAGAGAGTTAATTTTGTTTGATGAACTACTTAAAGAGTTGTTGAGGTGAGCGAGAAGAAGATTATTATCCATAGGATCGGGAAATGTATGGAGAAGAATAGCCTCATCGGAGAGATTATATACATCTGCGAAGTAATAAGTTAGGTAGCAATATGCGACCATAAAATAAAAATAATAAAAGGAGGTAAAATTTTATACCATAAAGTTGCTGATTGGCGTTTTGAAGAGTGGACACCTTATCCTTTTGGGAGTCAAGTTCGGTATTTAACTTTTGAATTCTCTCGTCTTTGTCGCGAGATGACGCAGTTTCAATCTCTAATTCTCGAATCCTTCTTGTTCAACCGCAAATTCTTCTTTTCAAGATTATTGTCTTCTCTCAAGGTCCGAGGCAACTACAAAGGAAGATCTTCCAACCTATAAAAGAAGATAGAAAAATCATTAAAACATATATATACTTAAACAATATAAAGTTAATGGGGAGACATGATTGCACACATACCAAGGATCAAGTGCATTCAAAAGGTCGGGAGACACAGTTCTAGAGACTCCATTGAAAGAATTATTGCCTTCCGGTAGAGTGGCATTACACACGTTTGCGAGAGCTCCACAAAGGATGCTAGGGAGCATCTCCCATTCCTTGGAAAGAATCGAGAAGATGCTTGACAACCGATCCATAGAAGAACTAGTTAACGGGGTCTCTTGGCGAGAGAAAAGATTCGAATCATGGTCATCCTCGTCGGGAGATTCAGAGTTTGAGTTAAGGCGAGAAGAGGATTGGATCTTTCGTTTCTTAGTTAAGGAGCGGAAGATTTATCTTTGCGGCAGCGCTTGTTTTACCCTTACTTTTAATCTTCGCAGCAATAGTTTCTTCAACTCCAACCTTCGCATACGTGTAAGATAAGAAAGCAGAGGCAACAATATTGTTTTAAATAAGAAGAAAGGAAGTGTTTCTTACTTCACTTGTAAGCGATCGAAGCAATGTCGAGTATCCTCCGAAGCGGATCCCTTTTTGTAGCTTCTTTTCAATCTAGCTATCTGAAAGATTTCTACAAACTCAAGAATTTTAGAAAGAAAATTACGAAAACCAAATTTGAAGTCGGAAACATACCTCTTTCTTCTTCTCGGGCCATTTGAATTCCCAAGGATGATATCTGCGGGATTCGCGGGAAGAATATGCGAACCCGTGATGTAAGGACCATTTAAGATCAAGGGTACGACCCACCATTTCTCATCTTTGGAGTGGCGAGGAGTAGTGTTATTGCCGGGTGCCAATCAATATCTGCATGACCAATTTATCTTCAGGGACATTATCCTTTTTCTTCAGGCGAACGCCCCAGCGAGATTTCACATTCACCATAGTTATCACTGAATAATTTTCAAAAAAGTTTTCCACAGTGTATTTCTCGGCATTTATTTCCAAGTCTTTGAATTTGGGATTTACGACGAGTTAGAATATAAAGATCCTTTGCACACTTGCAGCGGCCTGTGAACTCAAGCATCGGGCGAATACGATCGCCACTTAATTGATAAACAGCCCGAGAGAATTTTTCATGGGCCAAAATTTCATAAAATAAAGGCAACTCGGGATTGTACAAGGGAATGGGAAGTCCCGCGAGAAGGCGACCTAGCGAGACTATAATCTTTTGATCATCACATTGATGATCGGAGAAAAGATTCTGAAGAAAGGATGGATGAAGGTTCTTGATCGGGAATGGTTGATAGAGTAAAACCCTTCTCGATCGATTTACATTGAACTTCCTCAAAAGAAGTTTTGTATCCACGACTAATGGAAGCCATTATCGGTATGGGAATGGATGGGATGTTAGATTAAAATCAGCGCTAGGAAGGATGAAGAAAAGATTTGCGTGCTTGGGAGCGCAAATTGCGGAAGGAGAGAATCGAAGAAAGTTGCAGAGAGAAACTAAAGGATGAAAAGGAGGGAAAAAAAACTATATATAGGGAAAAAGATCCTCGAGAAAAACGAGGTCATTTAATGCGAAGAGACATGAATGGTCAAGAAAAAGCGGTTGAAAAACGTGTCAAGAAAAGACATTAATAATCAAAATCCGTGTAAAAGTACAAAACAAACGATAAAGATAAGCGATCGCGGCAAGAATATTGTAAAAACTCTCATGATACTCTTCCCCTCGCGGGAGAAGATGAAGTGATGGGACGATACTTCATATATATCTCAAAGAAGCTTGAACTTTGCAAAAGAATAGAGGCAAGTACGTACTTTTCAAGTACAATATTCTTACCTCGCCGTTCCTTCATCAACAAAAATCAAAGATTACTACAACAACAAATTTTTCCTTAAAGATCGCTCTTCAAGCAATATTTAAGGAAAAAGAGGCAAGATGTAGGATCATAATATCACAATGTATAAGGCTTGCGAGATCAATAAACGGCGGAGTCGCGAGGAGACGCAGGAAACTAAAATAGGCACCCTTGATGGGAAATAACACAAAACATAAAGAAGACATGGATCGGCGAGGGTTAAGAAGTGTCGCGAGATTGAATGTTTGTACATCCATCTAACGACACTTCGCGGGACATTCAAAAATAAAGGATAGCTTAGCTGTCATCCATTATGTATTACCCTATATAAAGGGTCAAAAATGGGTCGTTGAGAGAGAGGTCTTTGGAATTGTTAGGCAAGTCATTAGGAGAGAGAAAGTTTAAGAGTGTTTTAACTTCTAAGTGTAATTAACCATTATCAACCGATATTTTATTCAACTGTGTGGTTGACGTGGAATCTCCATACAATGCGAGGAAAAGATGATTGGGAGGCCATGGCTTCATGAAATCTTGGGAGTCGCATCAACATATCATCAATGTATAAAATTTCCACATCCAAATGGCATCGGTATTATACAGGGAGTGGAAGGAGTCGCAACAATGTCATGAAGTAGATGTAGAAAGCTGCGAAGAAAGAAATGCCAAAAGAAAAGGTTGGAAACAACATGTGAGAGATGAGCAGAGAAAGGAAAAATTGATGGTGGATGCTATAGAAGTAAGGACTGAACATACCTCGCGAGGTGAGTGCCTAGAGACAGGCGAATATTATGGTAATAAAGAAGCAAAGGATATGAGGAACAAAAGGCATAAGAAGTGAATAATCAACAAAAACAGGAGAAAAAAGTAGTAATTAAAGTAATGCTGTGCGAGAATATCGCAGCCAAGAGTATATGGGAATTCATTTAAGAAAGAAAAATGAAAATACAACAAATGAAACAGAATTGTGCGAATACTTCGTAAACAAATGTCAGCAAATAATGAAACATGAATGATTGAATGATATAACAAATATGAATGAGTAAAAGAATGGGACGAACCTTTATGGCGTACACCCTAGTTCGCGAATAACATTTCGTAAGAGGCAAATGTAAGACCTAAAGTGCGTCATATAAGGGGTATCTCTCAACATGGCTCGGGGGAAGGTTACACCTCCCCGAAGCCCGAGTCATGAAAATTTGGGGCCCATGAAAGCCTATCCTAGAGATACCTTGGATTCCCAACTATATAAGGTTATACCCTGTTGGGCGACCGAGGTCTCTTCCAAGGAGTCGGTGTATGCTCAAGGCGCCGAGGTACACGGTTGAGCCGAGTGCCCGGGATGGATGAACCTACCCTGGCCATTCTTGGCAAGTCTTGGCATATGTTGCACTCGCCCGAAGAAAACTCCACTTAGGGTGCAGTCTCGTAACCATAAACCATATAGGTATAAGGGATAAGAGGCTGCGAAAACAACTGGTTGTTGTTAAGACCGGATGGGAGGAGCTAGTCTTGTATGGACGATGTTTCGCCTCCTTGAAGGGGCAACCGGGGAGATGATAAGGGCGACACTCTCCATTAGGGGGTGTCAAAACAGACGCAAATGTCATAAGGCTATGTTTTCGCAAGAAAATTTAGGCTCGTCATATTTGTGCAATGATCCCGAGAGGCAATAATACTAACGCGAGGGTAAGGCGAGATCAATGGGTCTTTACACGAAAGTGTACGGACGTCCTGCGATTTCGTCACACGACGGCAATGTCATGGGGCTTTATGTTCGCAAGAATATATAGGCCTGTCATATTGTCGCGACTAAAACATCTGCAGAGGCAAAAATACTTGGAAAATGATAAGGCAAGATCAATGGGTCTTTACATGCAAGTGTAAAGACGTCCTGCGATTTTGTCGCAATAAAAGGTGGCGAGGGGAAGACCTCTAATTAGGGAGGTCTAACTCGGAAGACCACACAAAAATGATAAGGCGGGTCAATGGGCTCTTACTTGAAAATGTAAGGGCGGCTTGCGACCTTGTCGCAATGAGAAGAGATAAAATACATTTATGAAGATAAGGCAAGGCAAGTAGAATTCTTGATTTATGAGGATACCTCGTCGCAACAATACATTTCAATAACAATAAAATTATTATCCAACCACATACATGATGACAACTAAAATCTTCCATCTGAAGATAAATAACGAGAGGCAAGTATGGGAATGGAAAAGATGGAATATTGTTATTCATCTTCGATGAAAGAGTTATACATCAATAATGTTAGCCAATTATATTACAAAGAAGAACTACCAAAAAAGGGAAGTGAAGATTGAATTCGGGGGAAAAATCCAAGAAATACACTATAATAAGGATACGAAATGTACGAGATATTACAAGCGAGAAAAGAAAACAAAAAGAGTTATCTCTTTGGTGATTCTTCTTCTTCATCGATTCTTGATCCTATTATTCTCATCGCTGAAATTTTCTTCTTCGCCACCTCGCTATCGAAACGTCCGAGATAGGCAGATTCTCGGGAACCTTTTCAAGGAGCCGGGGATATGAATGCAGAGGGATATTGTGGTCCTTACAAACATACTCCATGGCTCCATTGCGAAAACGAACAACATCATTATTAAAGTTCTCCAACGTCGTTAGAAATTGTTTCTTCAACTTGGAATATTTATTCTCGCGAAGGGAGAGATTCTTTATGAAATGTTCTTTTTCGGTTTCGAGTTCTTCAATTCTCATTTGAAAATTCTGGCGAGTTGTTCTTTTCGATTCAAGCTCTCTAATTCTAACCCGAAGCCTCTTCTCGTATTCTACGCAAATAAGAAACAACAAGTTAACAATTTACAAGCAATACTACGAAGTAAGAAGCGATGGGTATAATAAGTAACCTTCTCTATCGATATCATATCTTTAATCAAGGAAGTATGCTCGGCATGAAGACTAACATCAACACCTAGGTTATTCCCCGGCATTATCTAAAACCTTCGCAGCCCGTGCGAATTCATCATCACTATTAATAACGAGAAGAGAACGAACTTGCTCTTCTCGTTTTTTAAGCATGGTATTCGATGAAGGAGTTCATCTCGTTCAACTTGCACACCAAGAAGAGATTTGTGGAATTCGCTAATGCCTGTGCACCTCTGTTAGTAATGCGATCATTCTCATCTATGAGATCACTAATTTTCTTCCTTAAAGTCTTGATTTTCTTCTCGGAATCAAGGTACATTCGTTTAAAGCGATTAGTTAAATTTAAACTAGATCTGTGTTCGATCTCCAAGAGATGATATTTGGATTGAAGATCCTTTAATGAAAGAAGGTTAGTTTTATTGGAGGAACTACTTAAAGATTGATTGAGGTGAGCGAGAAGAAGGTCATTATCCATAGGTTCAGGAAATGTATGGAGAAGAATAGCCTCATCGGAGAGATTATATACATCTGCGAAGGTAATAAGTTAGGCAAAGAATATGCAACCGATAAAATAGAAATGATAAAAGGAAGTAAAATCTTATACCATAAAGTTGTTGATTAGCGTTCTGAAGAGTGGACACCCTATCCCTTTGGGAGTCAAGTTCGGTATTTAACTTTTGAATTCTCTCGTCTTTATCGCGAGATGACGCAGCTTCGATTTCTAATTCTCGAATCTTCTTGTTCAATTGCGAATTCTTCTTTTCAAGATTGTTGCGTCTTCTCTCGAGATCTGAGGCAACTACAAAAGAAGTTCTTCCAACCTATAAAAGAAGATAGAAAAATCATTAATATATATATATTTTTAAAAATTTAAAATTAACGGGAAATATGACGCATACGTACCAAAGATCCAAGTGCATTCAAGAAGTCGGGAGACACAATTCTAGAGGCTCCATTGAAAGAATTATTGCCCTCTAATAAAGTAGCATTACACACGTTTTGCGAGAGCCCCGCAAAGGGAAGCTAGGGGAGCATCTCCCATTCCTTGGAAAGAGTCGAGAAGATGCTAGATAACCGATCCATAGAAAGAACCGGTCGACGGAATCTTCTTGGCGAGAGAAGGATTCGAGTCATGGTTATCCTCGTCGAAGATTCGAGCTTGAGCTAAGGAGAGAAGCAGATTGAATCTTTCGCTTCTTAGCCAATGGAGCGAAAGATTTATCTTTGCGAACGACGGTTTTACCCTTACTTTTAGTCTTCATGACTCAGACTTCTTCAACTCCAACCTTCGCATACGGTTAAAGATAAGAAACAGAGGCAACAATATTGTTTCAAATAACAAAGGAAATGTTTCTTACTTCATCCGTAAGCGATCGAAGTATCGACAGGGTACTCTCCAACGGATTATCCTTGTATCTTCTTCTCAATTTGGAGATCTGAAAAATTTCACAAACTCAAGAAATATAAAAAGAAAATTGCAAAGCAAGATTTGAAGTAGAAAACATACCTCTTTTGCCCTATCAGGCCATTTGAATTCCCAAGGATGATACCCTGCGAGATTCGCAGGAAGAACGTGCGAGCCCGCAATATAAGGGCCATTTAAAATCAAGGGTACAACCCACCACTTCTCATCTTTGGAGTGGCGAGGAGTAGTATTATTGCCGGGTGCCAGTCAATATCCCGCATGAGCAATTTATCCTCGGGGACATTATCCTTCTTTTTCAGCGAATGCCCCAAATGAGATTTCGCATTCCCTCATCTTTATCACCTGAATAATTTTCAAAAAAGCTCTCTACAGTGTACTTCTCAACTATTTCCAAGTCTGCGAAATCGGGGTGTCTAACGGTAGTAGGGTATAAAGATCCTTTGCCAGCACCACGATTCGCGAACTCAAGCATTAGGCGAATACAATCGCCACTCAATTGATAAACAGCCCGAGAGAATTTTTCATGGGCCAAGATTTCATAAAATAAAGGCATCTCGGGCTTGTACAAGGGAATGGGAAGTCCCGCGAGAAGTCGACCTAGCGAGACTATAATCTTTTGATCATCACATTGATGATCGAAAATAACTTTGCGAAAGAATAGATGAAGATTCTTGATTGGGAATGGTTGATAGAGTGAAACCCTTATCGAGCAACTTCTGTTGAACTTCATCAAAAGAAGCTTTGTATGCACGACTAATGGAAGCCATTATCAGTATGGGAATGGATGGGATGTTAAAGGTTAGGATCAGCGCTAGAAAGGACGAAGAAAAGATTTGCGATAAGCGGGAGCGCAAATTGCGGAAGGAGAGAGTCAAAGAAAAGTTGCGAGAGAAACTAAAAGATGAAAAGGAGGGGAAAAGAAAACTATATATAGGGAAAAAAGATCCTCGAGAAAAACGAGGTCATTTAATGCGAAGAGACATGAATAGTCAAGAATAAGCGGTTGAAAGAGACGTGTCAAGAAAAGACATTAATAATCAAAATCCGTGTAAAAGTACAAAACCGAAACAGTATAAAGATAAGCGATCGCGGCAACAATATTGTAAAAATCTCATGATACTCTTCCCTTCAGGAGAAATATGAGGAGAGATAGGAGACGATACTTCGTATATATCTCAAAGAAGCTTCGGAACTTTGCAAAAGAATAGAGGCAAGTACGTACTTTTCAAGGAAAGTATTCTTTTGCTCGTTCCTTCATCAACAAAAATCAAAGATCGCTACCACAACAGATTTTTCCTTAAAGATCGCTTGTCAAGCAATATTCAAGGAAAAAGAGGCAAGATGTAGGATCGTAATATCGCAACAAACAAGGTTCGCGGGATTAATAAACGACGGCATCGCGAAGGAGTCGCAGGAGCTAAAATAAACGACGCAATGAATAACGACAGGCAAAACATAAAGAAGACGTGAGACCTGGCGAGGGTTAAGAAGTGTCGCGAGAGTGAATGTTTGTGCATCTGCGACACTTCGCGAGACATTCCCGAAAATAAAGGGTAACTTAGCTGTCATCCACTATGTATTACCCTATATAAAGGGCTAAATGAGTCTGTAAAAGGGGGATCTTTTTGGGAATTGTTAAGCAAGTCAATAGGAGAGAGAAAGTTTAAGAGTGTTTTAATTTCTAAGTGTAATTCTATTATCCTGTGTAAACATTTCATGGACTCAATCAATAAATATTCTTGATCTTACATCTTTCAACGGATTAATTAAGCAAAATCGAGTAAGGGGTGTAGTGTGGGATTTCCCGCTACTACAAGTTTGATGCCGCAAAGAAGCCGCGCGCCATGCTCTCTTCCGGCGCGTTTTCCAAGACGACCTAGCTTGGTCGGTCTTGGCCGGTTGGCTTGGCGTGAAGGTGGCGGGCTGATGTTCACGCCCATACTTCACTTTCCCAAGAAGACGCGATCTAAGCCACCCAATTCGTCCGGTGAAGTTGAGTGGTCGAGATCGATTTGCTATTTGGGAAGTGTAACCACGCATGTTTGAGCGGGCGTTTTGGATTGGCCAGGCATCATATGCCTTGGCCGACCGCAAGAGAGGAGGTAGATGGGTCCACGGTGGTCATCTTTGGTATAACCGGACCTGCTTAATCTAATCTGTGACCCTCCATTCGTGCCGGAGAAGATGGACGCGCGTGATGGCTTGAACCCTAATTTTGGCTTTCAAAGCCGCGCGACCATGCTCTTTTGGGCGGACGGTTTTGTTGTAACCAACCACGGTTGGCTTTGACCGATTGGCCAAGTGTGTAGGCGGTCACATGGGGATTGTGTCGACATGCTCCAGGCCCTTTGAGTCTACATCTACACCCTCCATCTATACCTGCGAAGATGGATGGTTGAGACCGTTTTGCGGCACATGTAATATGCCGCAAACCCTAATTTAGGGTTTTCCGTCCATAATGCTTGGTATGGACGGTTTCTTGGCAAGCAAAGGCCAATGGTCGACCATGCGGGTCGGCCGTGTGTATTCCATACCTGCTTGGGGGTGATGGAATTGATCTGTGGTCATCCAATCATGCTTGTGGAGTTGGATGACTGCGATCAGATCATATTTGGCAAGCTAAGGCCGTGTGTATTCCATACCTGCTTGGGGGTGATGGAATTGATCTGTGGTCATCCAATCATGCTTGTGGAGTTGGATGACTGCGATCAGATCATATCCCAGACCGATACAGTCAAGTCCTGGGATGCTCAATCGGGCTAGTATAACACACCGAGAGGGCTCAATCGGGCTAGTATAACACACCGAGAGGGCTCGGGCTAGTATAACACACCGAGAATCAGCTGTACGGGCATTTCGTACATGGATTCATTATAGTGCTTGGAGGTTCGTGTTACTCGTGAGAGTAACACTCGATCGTCGTCATGCCACACCGATAATGGGTACAGAAATACAAGGTGATATGAAATTCACAGGAAGGGATTGTTGCTGCATGCTCCAACCTGGAGGAATTTCATGTATTCACAGAATGGGATTGTTGCTACATGCTCCATTCTTGGTGAATTAAGTGAGGAGTATCCGTCACTTATAAACGGCTTTATCTTTTACAAGATGTCAGCGCATGATTTTCTGGTTACTTACAAATTTAACCTTAAACGAAAATCCACCATCAACAATATGAAAAATTTAAAATGACTTGTGGTGTTAAACTCATGTATCAAGAGAACTATAATTCCAACTGATTTCTAACATAACGTTGTTGCACTCAGTCGTTATCGTTGAATTGGATGCGCCAAACCCTGAGTTTAACCCCTCCACGGTTTTAACCAAAACTTAGATATGTCCAACTTCTTTGTCTCATTAAGCTCCTGGATAATGTAACAATTGTGAGGAAAATAACATAGACATATCTTAATTCTAAATAATCAGTTGATATTTGTTTTATGTTTGTCATAAAATCAATCAAGGGAAAATCATGTGAGAAAAAAGCAGAAACCTTCAATATTTTCTATAGATGCAAATGTATCTAACGAAGATCAAAACTTTCATAATCTTTTGTACTTAACAGATATCAGTATTGTCAAAATGACATGATCAGTCGTCAAGCTTTTATTAATCTATAAAATAGTTAAAAATGTATAACTTCATACTCATAAATCTTTCTTTTAGCATTTTCCAACCCATCTCCCTATCATGAAATATTAGGCCCTTCCACAACCTGAAAAAGTACATATATATCATCGTTCACAATCAATACTTCTACTATCTCATAATAAAGAAATAATCACCATATTGCACCATATGGAACCTTATGGAGAGCTTGAAATAATCACCCGCAAACGATTTCCAATTTGATAATATCTTAGAATCTGAGATCCAGACTTCCATACAATAACCATCTTCAAAACCATACAAATATTAGAAGTCCACACAGTAAAATAGAATATGATGCCATGAAGAAACTACAATCATATTATGTGAGGTGTAGCATGGTAATAGAAGGAAAAATCTTCTTCCAGATAAATTCATTATGGTCATCTACTAAATCTCATCGCACCTACCTATCAAGCTATAGCATTACCACAAACAAACCTTTAATGCAAATTAATCAAAATAAATTTGAATGATTTTAACAATTGGAAATTTGAAAACATTGGATATTAGCTAAAACTATTAAACTGTAACTAAGAAACAACCATATCATTCTGTTTTGATAACAGATTAGAAAACTAAATTGAATCAAACAAAACGATTGTTGAAAGATACCTTAAGATCCTCTTAATCGGAGACATAGATTGAATGTATGGTAATTGATAGGGGTCTCCACGGAATCAAATCAAATAATTAATATGGGATAAGAAAGCAAAAAAAAATAAGATAAAACAACATGCTAAGTGAAGTTACGTTCTCAGATGACTAGCATAATATGGTTTGAATCGCTAGATTTAAATATAGACATTGGAGGTTAAACGTTAATTTGGATCATAAGATCAATATTTTAAATCAACTCTCATTGAGCGACCACTGTGAACTACTTAGTTTATATGGAGTTCACTGCTTGACTGGGACTCAAAATATGGTATTAAGCATTTTCTGAGACGTTCTGGTGTTATTGTATTAATGTTAATTTGAATAAGACTCAAAAGATATAACCCTTTTTTTCTTCTTCCTTTAAGTTTGGCAAAGAAGCATATGTCAATTAAGATGTTGGGTAGTTGTAGTTGAGTCTCAATCTAAAATAATGAGAAATAAGAAAAGAAAAACAACCTTTTAGTATTTCTTTTTCTTTGAACATAGGAGACCATGAGGATTAAGAAGGTAAAGGATTAAAATAATTGGTTGTGGACGTAATACATTCAATATTATGTAGTTCAAAGTAATAACAACAGATTCTAGTATTCTAAGAAGTACCATTGAATTATAAGACATGCATCATAGTTTATACACTTTTGTACCTCTCGAGAGTTTGATTCCTTAACTGCATTCTTGAAAATTTGAATGCCAAACCTTATCAGTCTCTCCACATTCATTAGGTCAGGTATCTTCTTTGGGACTGTTCCTCCCTTAGAAATGACTAATAATTAAATAAATTTTCTTCCTGAAGGAAAACACATTTTAACAAATGCATATTTAAAGAGCAAGAGATTACTGTGATTTAGTCCAACAAACTTTCTACCATTTGCATCCATACTTAACCTACAAAGTCTTCCCAACCCCTTGTAGGACCAAGAAAATTGTTATTTTGGGAGAGTTGATTTACCTGTCCCTCTCAAAGACAAATGAAAGAAATTGTTGAAGCGAGTTTCCTTTACTTGCAATCCAATATCATGTGGATGAGTGTTGAATGTGGTTTCCTCGGCACAGTGTATTTTTGGTAGTTTTGCTGCAAAGTACCATACTACGACATAGCTTCAAAAAAAAAAACCTTATCCCACTGGATTCTCAAGTGTTGATGTAAATTAAATGGAACAATAAAAAACGCAGTCGCTGAAGGCAGAAGAATCGCTTGTGAACCTTGACTATATATACTGCCAAGTGAAGATAAAATATGTAGGTTAATACAATGAAATAAACATAACAACCAAACACAGGCATTCACAGGGGAAATCAACATAATCAAATATATAGGAGAGATGTGATGGGTATTGTAAACAAAACCTCAACTTGATTCCTTTCCAGATCAGTTAGAGAACCCAGTCATGACTCTATAAAATATTAGAGAAATGGAAAGAGTCTGGCCTGTTATACTCCCAAATCCCAAGATATCCTTCACTTTTGGAATTCTCTATCATGCACACATTAATATCATTGCTTTGAAAGACGTCACCAAAATTTGAAATAGCTTGTTCCATTTAGATGTTTCCCAAGTACCATGATGATATATGACACCCCTCTTAATTCATGTGTTGCACTATGTAATTATGATCTAATAATATTACTATAGTTAAGAATTAGAATATTTCAGCGTGCTTTTTGTGCCCTGGAACGTGTATGTTGTAAATTTTAAACAGAAAATTACTTGATATTCTTTGACAATGCTAATTTCATATAATATTACTATAGTTAAGAATTAGAATTTTACTCTTGATGGTTCCCTTTTTGATTGCTTTACTTTTTCTTTTTTTTTTCTCTCTTTCACGGCGTGCTTTTAGTGCCAAAGAGGCTGCTTGTTAAAATTTCAACACAAACTTACTTGATATTCTGGGTGAATGTCATTTTCCCATCATACTAATGTAGTCATGAATAGTTAATTACTAAAATTTTACACTTGATACCTTCCTTTTTGGCCGTTCTTTCAATTCTCTGTTGCGACATCGTAATTCGGAAAATCGCATCATTTTCTACCAATTCAAGTCATTGCATTATTAATCGCATCAAAAATTGCAATTGTAGTTGTTTACTTGCTTGTTCCTCATTACTACATATTTCTACTTACTTGTTCCTTATTACTACAAAGTTTTTCTTGTTGTATAAAGCTTATACCAACATGTGGTACTAAATTTGGTGGTAGCACATAGTTAAATTCGCACCTTATATTACTGAAAATTAACTTTCAAGATAATAATCAGAATAAGCTAATTGATTAGTGATTAAAAGTAGAATTTTCTCTAATGCTTATAGCTATATTCAAGATGCTAATAGCTATAATCATGTTTACATGTGTCTATAAGAAGGAAATTTAGTTGTGATAATTCAAAAACAAAGCTGATTAGATCGGTTAAAGTTACGAAATTGTCAGGATTAGGAAATTTAATTAAATTATGAAACTTAGATATTTGTCGAAGGCTCGAAGTAAATAGGTCCAAATTTCTTACCTTCCTTTGCCCACACGGGCTTTACCCACCCACCCACACATTTATTTTCAGTTATTTTGTTCTGCTTTTTGGCCCACCTTAATGCACTATTTCATTTCTAAGCAATTTATTCCATAAAAATCATAAATAACTCGACGATACTCGCTTTAAGAAAGTGCATGATTTACATAAGAATTATGTATACCTAGTAGAAACAATAACTGGGATGCGTCCAGCTAATTTTTGAACCCCAAGTCGTCCTTTCAAACGTTTTAAATTCTACAGTTTTAAAAAACTTTCGCCTTCAAGATCTCACTTGACGCAATGGTCTCATGTACATTTATTTTGAATAACAATAAGAAGATTGTGAGGATCTGAAGATTTCAGAACTCAGAAGCCTCTCCAACTTTATAATATTCGACCTCTTCGCGTCCTTTAATTATATCTGATTCGAAAGAACTTCTCATGTGCCACCTGATGGGACCTAATCTCCTTGGTCTGATAATGCAACGGTGAAATGGTGATGCAAAAATTGTTATTATGTCTAATTGTTGTAAATCCTCATCTTTTCTACAAATCTCAGTACACCCACCAACTTTGTTCCTTGATTAGAAAAAAAAACTCAAAGTGAAACAACCAAAAAATCATCATCTAAAATTGATGAAACCGAAAACTACCTTTTTCAGGGACCGTTGGTACTTCATTTTAGTAACTCCAGCTACATCAACACATACATGATCTTTTGGGCTCCTAGTTTCCTGTAACCAATGTAAATATTGCTAAGCTTAATTTCTCCATTAAAGAAACCAAGAAATTCAGGACATCAAGGCTTAGAAAAATCATGGGTTTGTAAACATATTCTTAGATGGTCCTAATAGTGGCGTAGATAGTTAGGAAAGCAAGTAAAAGTAAATCTCAACTTAATGAAGAATTTGCAATCTATATCGTGAGATAAACAATTTTATTAAGAATATGAAAAAATATAGAGTTGCAGTTGTACCTCATTTATTTTTTGATTTGCTATGGTGTGACTCATCGGATACCACTTTGATTCTGATGTCTATTCAATTTCTTGAACTCAAATTATACAATGCAGGGAAATATTCTAACACAATTGAACACGAATGAAGCTTCAGGTCGATCAAAGTTTAGAAATTCATGAGATCCGGTGAAATGAATTTATCCATATAAAGGAAATAGAAAGGAAATATAGGTTTGGTTTAAAGTCTTTGTAGTTGGACTCCTGACGAATCTGTCCTATGACTGCACTACTGATTAATCGTCAGTGATAGAACATTGGGTCATTTGAGAGATTTTTTACCTTTCATCACTTATAAGTTGTATTTTTTATTCAGTTGAGAGTCATGCATTCCTCTTCTTAGTGAATAGAGAATCATATATGATAGATCGCATTACAGTTTCTTCTATATCCACTTTCCTTCTAAAGGAACTTGTTTGCCTGCAGAAAGAGGGGAAAAAACCAATTGCAAAAGAGTCAGTGCAAGCTGTTGGGAATACAACAGTGTCATGCTAATGTTATTATTGACAGGCTTTTTTAGTTTCTTGATATTGAAAGTACTATGTGTCCGCTGAAACTCTGGTATACTTCTGTGTTTAAATACCAATTGTAAATATCAATCAGACGATACAACTTAATTGATAAGTCTGGCAAAATGAAGGGCTTCATTTGATAGCATGACGCTTTTTTGCAATTGCAGGTGCTTGTGAAAGATCTCTTACGAAAATATCCTCAATGGAGTCAGGATTGTATAAGAACCCAAGGCCAAAACTTCTCTTATATGGATGTTCGGCGAGTATTCTCATGACATGCTTGATGCCTCATGCTTTCTGGAACCTTTTAGTTAAGACTGGGATGTAGAACATTCTGAGGAGTTGAAATCATTTTGTTCATGAAGTTATCCTTGTGGCATGTCCCTTACAGTCTCTTTTGCTTGGATATCGTTTATATGCTGGAGTTAAGTAGTTGAAGGGCCTATCTAAAAGTGGAATAACACACCTACTAGCTACTGATATCAACGAAAGTCCTCAATTTACTTCCAATTTTTTACCATTCAACTTTCTAATAATACTAAGAAGTAAGATCTGAATAAAAAGTCATGGGAAAGTAACTCAGAACCATGAGAATTAACCTGTCATATTATGATAGGTCTGACATGCACCTTGCTGCAGTTCCTTAAGTGTTCCTTCAGAAGGCTAATTGAGACACAAAAACCTCTGGGAGCTACGATGCAGGACTTGCTGATTCAGACTGAGTAATGTTGATCTGCATAATGTTTTCAAAACAGAAAAGCATGTTAAGAGTTTGGCATTTGTACTTTCTATTAAGCAGTCAAAAGTTTGCAGGATGCTCACAATAGAACTTTAGAAAGCTTACCAATCTGCATAAAAATTCATTAATTTAATATGTTCTTAACATGTAGTAGCATTCAAAAGATTAAAATGCAGCTACTGATGTTTACACGCTGCAACTATCGTACATGGAATCATTAGGTGAATACATCTGCATTAGGAGAATCCAACATCAACGTGCACTTATGTTTTTTTATATATTGACAGACCTGTAGTAAATTATAATATAATAACCTGCTCTGTCTTCTCCCGTATCCACCTTTCACGTCTACGTGCTTGCAATTAATTTACGGTGAATCGTTCTAGATGAAAGCACTTGTACTGGGAGAACCTTTTATCTTGTGTTTCAAATATAACTAACTAAGTTGCAGCATGTGCAATATTAAATCAACCTAGGATAATTGCAGCCATTTTATCCACTTTTTCATGGTCAAATTTCCCATGAGTAAATTTGAGATATTCGGTTGTCCAGTAATACAGTCTTTGCAGTTTGCGGCAATCACCAGAGGTTTTACCCATCGAAATAGAATGAGGGATATGGCTTCTGCAAATCGTGATAGACTCTGGCACCCAATACGATTGAAGGAAGCAGGCAGATTTCCTAAAAGCTTCTCCAAGACCTTGGTCCAACTCCATATTCTCTGTCGGAGTCCCATTCTATGAGCATCAAATAATGGAATCATTGTTTTTGACATCGGAAACATGCAACATTTTAGCCTACTCAAATAATAATGCCATCCGTAGGAGTCGAACCCACAACTACATGGTTAAAAACCACATGCTCTTCCATTTGAGCTAAGACAGCAGATACTATTTGCGATTTAAGTGGGATTTAACATGAAGTAATATAAAGTAGATTGAGGATATAGTCGTGAACAATATTCATCTTTACACCATACTTCAGACTTGTTGTGGCCATTTCTACACCTAGCAATGATTGATTGAATAGTCATTTTTAAGGGACAATTCTACAAATACAAAGTGTGTTATCCGGAATTGGTAAATAACTTCTACAATTTTGCATCTGAAAAGTAAGATGTAAACACCAGCTAAGCTAAAGACCCTGGCACTTCTCCCTGATGATTCCATTTAATACATCAATTAAGGAAAATATTTTCACAAATCTAATTGTTGTTTTACTTGATTTTCATGGATGGAATCCTCAATGGAGACAGGATTGTATAAGAACCCAAGGCCAAAACTTCTCTTATATGAATGTTCGGCGAGTATTCTCATGACATGCTTGATGCCTCATGCTTTCTGGAACCTTTTAGTTAAGACTGGGATGAAGAACATTCTGCGGAGGTGAAATCATTTTGTTCATGAAGTTATCCTTGTGGCATGTCCCTTGCAGTCTCTTTTGCTTGGATATCGTTTATATGCTGGAGTTAAGTAGTTAAAGGGCCTATCTAAAAGTGGAATAACACACCTACTGGCTACTAATATCAACAAAAGTCCTCAATTTACTTCCAATTTTTTACCATTCAACTTTTTAATAATACTAAGAAGTAAGACCTGAATAAAAAGTCATGGGAAAGTAACTCAGAACCATGAGAATTAACCTGTCATATTATGATAGGTCTGACATGCACCTTGCTGCAGTTCCTTAAGTGTTCCTTCAGAAGGCTAATTGAGACACAAAAACCTCTGGGAGCTGCAATGCAGGACTTGCTGATTCGGACTGAGTAATGTTGATCTGCATAATGTTTTCAAAACAGAAAAGCATGTTAAGAGTTTGACATTTGTACTTTCTATTAAGCAGTCAAAAGTTTGCAGGATGCTCATAATATATCTTTAGAAAGCTTACCAATCTGCATAAAAATTCATTAATTTAATATGTTCTTAACATGCAGTAGCATTCAAAAGATTAAAATGCAGCTACTGATGTTTACACGCTGCAACTATCGTACATGGAATCATTAGGTGAATACATCTGCATTAGGAGAATCCAACATCACCGTGCACTTATGTTTCTTTATATATTGACAGACCTGTAGTAAATTATAATATAATAACCTGCTCTGTCTTCTCCCGTATCCACCTTTCACGTCTATGTGCTTGCATTAATTTACGGTGAATCGTTCTAGATGAAAGCATCTGTACTGGGAGAACCTTTTATCTTGTGTTTCAAATATAACTCACTGAGTTGCAGCATGTGCAATATTAAATCAACCTAGGATAACTGCAGCCATTTTATCCACTTTTTCATGGTCAAATTTCCCATGAGTAAATTTGAGATATTCGGCTGTCCAGTAATACAGTCTTTGCAGTTTGGGGCAATCACCAGAGGTTTTACCCATTGAAAGAGAATGAGGGATATGGCTTCTGCAAATAGTGATAGACTCTGGCACCCAATACGATTGAAGGAAGCAAGCAGATTTCCTAAAAGCTTCTCCAAGACCTTGATCCAACTCCATATTCTCTGTCGGAGTCCCATTCTGTGAGCATCAAATAATGGAATCATTGTTTTTGACATCGGAAACATGCAACATTTTAGCCTACTCAAATAATAATGCCATCTGTAGGAGTCGAACCCACAACTACATGGTTAAAAACCACATGCTCTTCCATTTGAGCCAAGACAGCAGATATTATTTGTGATTTAAGTGGGATTTAAAATGAAGTAATATAAAGTAGATTGAGGATATAGTCATGAACAATATTCATCTTTACACCCTACTTCAGACTTGCTGTGGCCATTTCTACACCTAGCAATGATCGATTGAATAGTCATTTTTAAGGGACAATTCTACAAATACAAAGTGTGTTATCCGGAATTGGTAAATAACTTCTACAGTTTTGCATCCGAAAAGTAAGATGTAAACACCAGCTAAGCTAAAGACCCCGGCACTTCTCCCTGATGATTCCATTTAATACATCAATTAAGGAAAACATTTTCACAAATCTAATTGTTGTTTTACTTGATTTTCATCCTAATAGCAACTCAAAGAGTGGGATCATCTTATCGAACTCATTACCTTTATGTAATAAAAATTTACAACCTATCCATAAAGGATATTACACAGACAGTGGGCGAGAGCAAGAGATAATTGATAATTGTAAAGTACCTCCCAGATCAGGCAAGACATCAAGGTGGTGTTAATATGGATGGAGAAATAGCTCAGTTCATAAAATAGACAGGGTTGTCGCGTTAAAGTACCTCCAAAATTCATCTTAACCCCTACAAAATCCAAATAATGAAGAAAGTAAACCGTAAATAATCCAATTCAGACTGAAACAAAGATAATTGAAACTTAGAGATGTATAATTAAATATTGAACAACCCAATGCAGATCGAATGCATGTAAGTTATAGAAAAGAAGTGAGTTTTTATGCCCTTCCTTCTTGAATTTGAACCCTGAGATTTAATTCAAACATAGAAAATAAATGAATACGAATTTTCAATTTAAGACAGTAAAATAATAATACTCCAAACTAAGCTTCTTTACCTTTCCATAATAACTCATTAATACCGAGCAATGCCAATTTTTTCCTCCTTGTTAAATCCCACTAAAATTAAACTTGATCTTCCCTTTTTACTCTGCAAATCTTCTTAATGATTTTCACCCTATTCGAGATTTTTATTAGAATGACAACTCGGAGACCCATCTCTCAAAACCCACGACCAAAATCATCGAAGTTACAAAATCCACAGTAAACAAACTACGTAGGGAAGCTCTGACACTTGCAACTCGTATTACCACAATCAAAATCATTGAATAGCAAAATTCACGATCAAAATCATTGAACTTACAAAACCCACAATCAGATTTTGATCCAACTGGACTAATGTATCAAAATATTTTACCTAATTGAAAATTCAACTAAATTTGCTTGAAAAAGACATAATAAGATATATGTTATGCACCCGCGATTGATTGAATCAACAAACACGGTATGTAGGATGCTAATAAATCGAACGCCAATATTTTAGCAAATAAAATAGGGATTTTACTCCATGAATCAAACGCTACTGAACTGTTAATGAATCAAACACCAAATTGATGAAGCTGAGAACCGAAATATTTTAGATCTTTTAGGAAATTGTTTAATATCAACCAAATTATACCGAGAAGTGTGTTGATTTAAACTTCGTTGCATGAAGTTAAGATCAGAGTAACATAAACGTAGGAATGTAGGTTGTTGCACCTTGTCCAGTATACAGATGAATGTCTATTGGCTATGAAAAATGCTGTATCAATATAATTGCATCAACAAATCTGATTAGACAAATAAATGCTTGATAAATTAAAAATTCTTTAGTCCTCAATTGTTTTAAAGTTTATAAAGTGACCAATGACCACAATATTTCATTCTCTAACTTTCAGAATGTTCTGCAACAGATTATTAATTATTATGTTTCATAGGCTTAGTTTTCATGCCGAGCATAAATTTTGACAATGTCATAAACGAATTCCTAAATATTAAATTCTTCATGGCAATCATCGGCCAAATGTAGTATTGATTTACTTTTCCATGCTTTTAGCTTTATTGTTGTACAATTGGTTGGAAGACAAATAAGATAATGATAATATATTACCTAGAGAACTGATACACTAGTTTGAACCGTGGCCTAGTGCTCCCCTTTCTCATTTCAGTTGTAGCAACTCCTACATCAGAAAAGTAAAATGTATAAAGAAAGTGGATCAGTAATATATGACACACATTACTCCATATGTTATTGAGAGACGAATGGATACATATTTGTTATTGCACCTAAGATTCGGTAAAATATAGTAATATTTTACATTAACGCATTAAACCTATCAAACATATAGACTTCCTGAAACACCTTCAATGGCATAAATGACATCACCTAATTGAACCATTAAATTTGATCAAACATGGCATCTTTGTTCAAAAGATTCAGTGTACGCATAGCTCACCAAATACAAAACCTATAATAGTCTGCTGAACCTGCTTGTTACCCGAAATTTTGAAATATAAAAGAAACATATCACATCAGAAGTAATTGGTAGAGGTAATCTTATTGCTGGAGAAAGAGAAGTCCAGTAAAACTCAAGGGTGCATCCCTAACAATGTGTGCATTCTATGTACACGAACGTAAAATCTACTGAAATCCATGGGTACATCCCTGGCAATGCAGTAAGCATAGACAAACTACATATCTCTTTCATACGATTACTTGGAACAAAAAACTGCAATCAAAATATCAATAAGTAGAAACGTTAACTCAATTTATTTAACATGTTCTCCGAAACGAATGTAATTAAGTAGATATGCATGGCGGTTAAATGATAATGGACTTGCAGATACTGGAGTACTACACGAAAAAAACAGTGACGGACAGTTACATGATGTGGGACTAAGATCTTCTCCCAAAAAACTTTAAAACTGGAAATGTGAAAATGCCGAGATGAATTGTCCATGCCAAGTACAATCCTAGAGAAACCTATGTTAAAGCATACTACAATAGACTTCCATCCAGATCCAACAACCACCGCTAATTTTCAAAAAACACGTTCACCTACCAATTAGCAAGATAGAAATTTGGAAAGGAATATATTGAGGATCAGCTAGCTAAAAAACAAACAGAAAAGACAAAATCAGAAGGTTGTAGTCCCAGTCTTACCAAATAGAACCGGCTAGATGCAGTCGCGGAGAAAAGTGAAAGCCAATAGAGTAGATAATTCATTTATAACATAACTATAAACCAATAGAAGAATTTGACAGCAATGGACGCCACTAACAATACTTTTATGGAAAATTTGGCAGCTTTTCCTTGTCCCGTTCTAAGCTCACATGCCACCTGATATAACTAAGTGAATCTATAACTAATGAAAATATTTATCCCTAGACTAACAAATAATCAACTCTCCATTAGCATTGCTATTCCAAAAGATTAGTATGACAACAACTAAGAAACTAAAGTCAAAGAACGTACAACTAAGAAGCATCAACTTGAGTTCCAACTATCTCTGATCGTATTTCAGTATATTTTTGAGTCTTCACCTGCAAAAGAGCATCCCATCTCTTTTACCTATTTATTCACGGAGATATCCATAGGTTTACTTGTCCAAACGACATCATCAGTACATAAAAATTGGATCCCCATAGACTGTGAATGACACAGGATGCTAATTTCTAAGAGATGAAGAAGTCAGGGATTTACTCACAATACATTTAAGAGGAGCCAAGAAAATTATCAACTTTATGTATCACCAAAAAATTAAAATCATAATTTTCAAAACTGACACAATCAAAACACAGCAGAACAGAAGATGCTAAGCTTTGGATGTTGCCATGAAAGCAGAGGAAAGCAATCCAGTAATTAACCCTAGTCCCTGAAGACTCCTAAGCGACCACCCAAATTAATGTTATTGAATTTGTTCGAACAATTTAGAATTACTTGGGCTTGAGCAAAGTCAAACTTGTCTTTAGTTGCTTTTATTTTGACGTAGGCTGGACAGTGTACACGGAAGTACTGCAAATGAGCAGGGCATCAAGATGGAGGTATTGTATAGTATGTATATGGGCTACACCATTTCAATTAAGCATTTCAATTATTCTTATTCGGTTCCATGTCTAAAAAAAATGTTTTAAGCAGTCAATATTTGGAAGAAATGAAATGCACCTTATTCATGGAGTTGTCGACCATAATGGTGAAATTGGAGAGAGGTTTCCTTCAATATCCTACCTGATACATAGAAAAATACACGTACAAATGTGTCAACATGATAAGCGTGTCGCTAAGCAATCCAAACTACATTCGTCAACAATATACCAACAATGTAAGGCTAGGATGTAAATTATTTCCTGTTAGAGGTGCTTGGTTCGAGTAAGTTTTATTAGTTGTCTTTCATGCTTACCGAGCCTACACCCTCTTACCTTATAGTAGACTCTGCAAGATTCCTAAAAGATGTGTAAAAGAATATGATTTTTATTTCAAAAGAGAGTTGATGGGGTCTGAGTTCTATATTCAAATTACTGCAGGCTTTGGAACAAATGGGAAAGTAAGGAACAGAAGATAATACGTACCTCTAGATAGCCAATTTTCTACTTTCTTTATTTATTCGAAAGCTATACAGTAATGGTGAGTGCCACGGGAACTCAATCCCTAGTCTAAGTTCAAATCCATGAGGCACCTTAAACCCCATCAACTCGTTGTTAAAGAAAAATCAGTAACCACTATCTTATAAAAAATTAAAAATCAGTAATCACAAAAATTTAACAAAGAATTAAATATTAAAGTTCATAAACTATTCGTCCTTCCGACTCATTATCTTGAAGCAGCCGTAAGTAGGCATCAAGTCGACCCTTAATGTGTAAGAACCAAATCAACCCCCTTGATGTACCACATTGCTTATGGCAAAAATTAAAGAGGAAAATTACTATATGGAAGTATTTAAACTTCTAAACTGCCATATTATGCATGACCACACATACGAAGGAAGTGACATTACCTTTCATGAAAACAGTGACATTACCTTTCATGAAAACTTCCAACTGGCCAATTTTGTAGAAGCAATGAGAGCATAATACGCTCCATTGAAATTAAGTATACCTGCAGGAGCAACAGAACTAAAGTTTCAATGACCCTCAAAATTGTGCAGTGAAAGCAGTTAATAAAAAAGCAATGTATGAACCTAAACCCCACTGCAAAAGAATTAAGACCCAAATTAGGTATTTTACCTTTCTTCTCATCTCTTACTCCTACATCGTCTTTTTTTGACAAAACTAAACATAAATCGCAGGAATAGATCAGTAAACCGATTAAAATAAACAAACGCAGATCGCTCAATACAGATACAGCTCTACAAATTCTAGATCCAAAAATTCCAGGGTTTACCTTCCTCTTCTTTTCCTCTTCATTGTATTTCTGATTCAATTAAGTCCACCAAATTTTCTGCAGGACCTGCAAACATGACTGCAAAAACTTTCCTGCTATATCTAACAACCCAAGATAATCTAAAAGACTATTTAGGGTGTGAAACATCTAGACGACCCACAACGTGCCTTAACCATCACCCCTGCTAAATCTGTTGACCCCCAAACACCCACGTAACGTAACCAAAACTTAATTTCGGCCGCAGGATGGGCCTTCCTGTTAGATCATGGCCGTTTTATGACTTTACGTATTGGATCCACGTATGCTTTCATAATACAAAGATGTGTCTACTGTACCAAATATAACTCTTAACCAACAGAAACATTGTGGTTTGTTGGGAGGACAAACTTTATCTGAAGTGCTATAGATGTTAGTATTTCAGTTGTGTGGTGTTTGTCTACATGAGCTCTTTTTGAATGAGGCATGTGGTTCTGTTTTTTTGCTCTTTCAATTTCCTTTACTCTGTATAATTATAAGAATATCGATCACTCAGACTCAGAAAAGTGAGAAAACTCAAAGTTTCGCATCAATAAGACAGACTCGCTGCTAGTAGTTTACACCTAGACACGAAAGCAAAGTTTCAAGCATCTAACCTGTTAAACGACCAACTTCAAGTAGCCTAAGAGCAAACATTTTCAATAAAATAGAAATTTGGGGGTCCAATCAGAGATAACAATATCATGCTTAACAACAACCCGACCTGATCAAGTTTTTCTAGTTTCAAAAGACCCGAAGCTCCCATAATAACATAATTTTCTCATCTGTAACCACTTTCAAGGTATCAACTTCACCACTCACTGTATTGCAAAATCAAAAACAAACATAAAACAAAAATGTGACAATTAATCGGTGATTTAGGATGTAACACAGTAAATTAAGATTCATATTTTGATGAATTAGAACATAACAATAAATAATTTTTCGAAAAAGTAAAAACTGCACCTTTGAGAAAGATCAAATTTTCCAACTTGAATGGAGTAATGAGAGGAATTCTAGACTTTTTGTCCTCCTGTTAACCATCGATCTTGTTCCTTACTTTCCCAAAATCACCTGAGGACTCCGCGCGATCACTTGACCTAACGATCTTGTTCCTAACCACCAAAATCACCGATTTTATCAACAATCAACTTCATCAATAATTGGAACCCTAAATTTTATAGATGCATTACTCGATATCAATTTCGTTGATCAGAATGGGAAAACCCAAATTTTATCAATCAACCTACAACAATCAAAAAAAAAAAAAACTAACAGATTAAAAATTCTAGGGTTTCCTCATCTCTACCTTCTTCTTCTATTCCTCTCATCGTCTTGCCTCCTAAATTTCCTGCAAACATAGAGCACATCAAGGAAACTTAAATCTCAAAATTTAGAGTTTCTTCGGGAAAAAAAAAAAGAGGAGAAACAGGTTTTATGGGAGAGAGATAACAAACTATCTTAGGTTTTCAGATCTTTACGGTGACTCACCCGTAAAATTACCGAAGTTTTCCTGGCCGTCGAAGTCCTCCATCCGGACGACAGGGACCGTGTGATGGGCCTCTCGGATCAATCCTTTCCCATACACAAAATAGAAATATAGTGATGGGAACCTGTTTTTTTCTCTTCTCAGTGAGTATCTCAACAAAGGAGATGAAGAAAAGAAATCTCTCGCTCTGTCTCCCCTATACAGAAAAGAGAAGCAAAAGAAGAAAATAGAGGTGGAAAGAGAAATCGGATTTTATATAACACGGATTTACATCATCCCACTGTTGACCCACACCCGTCCGTAAATAACCAAGCATTCTTGGCCGTCAAAGAAATATCATGGAATATCCGTGAGTCTTCCCGGCCGTCCAAGTCATAGCTCGACCAGGATAATTCCGACCGCCGGATCAGGGTCCCCGTCAAATCCTGTCCGTCTAATGACTCTCAAATCTCAAAGTCAAAGACCACCTTTTTTTATAACAGTGATTCTTTTCAATATAAGAATATGAAAGAACAAATTTAAATCTAAGAAACCTAATGAAGGCCTTGGTGCTTAATAAGTCGCGTCATTGTAGACAGGGCCTAAGGCCCATGCCATTAGAAAAGGTCCCGATAGTTTGTTTTTTTTTTTCTAATTGAAACAAAGGAAAGTTACACAGCGCTTCCCAAACTGTTGGTAAATTTTATTGTGATTCTCAACCTCTTGTCGATTTTTTTCAAATTGAATATGGAGATTTACTTAATAGGATTTATTGCTCATTTATTTGGTCGGTCGATCAGAATCTTCTCATGCAATTTTAGTATGTGGTCAGAGTAGAACGGTCCCAATAATTAGTTGGTCGTATCATATCAAAAACATCTACGTACTTTTTAACGTTTTGTTCGCATTTAATTTTTGAACAATATCTAATACTGTATGGTGATCTTTCTTCTTAAAATTCGAAATCACAGGATGCGGAAGAAGACAATTTTTTCCTCGTGTTTGCAGCTATGGGAGTAATTGGAAACATTACCATTCTTCAAATGTGATTTTGAGGAAAATGGATCGATGAGAGTTACCCTTTTTTTACACTTGGTATGTGTGAACATGGTATTATCGTGGTATAGATGCTTATATTTTTCACTCGTTAAATTGAAAGTTATTAGTTATGTGTTTGATCTATTTTCGTTTTCCTTACATGATATGAAGTGGAACCTGTTGATAAACTATTGCCATTTTTATTTTCTTCTGCAGGAAAATGACCCAACCATTGAGCATATTATCACCCCTCGAATTGCTCTCAATACAGCTGAATACTTGGTTTATTAGTGCCGGAATCATGTTCTGGTTATCCCAACAGATATGAGTTCTCACGCAGATTATCGTCATGAGGTAATGAGATGCTCTGTCCTATTATTTGTTCCGAAAAGAGCATTATCTTTTCCTTCATGAGGTTGTTGTCGCCTAGCCACATCTAGGTCCTGAAAGTTAAATTGTTTCCTTTAGTTATTGATATTCACACTTAAGTTCGGGTATTCTTGGATTCTTGCACAACATCATCAAAAGCCATTACAGAAAATACGTCCGCAGTTTTAGCGATTCTTCCTAGTGTGTTATTCTTGTTTTCAATACCTAGTTAAAATATATAAAAGAATTGTGTTAATTTGAGCTCCCCGTCCACTGAGTGACTAAAGATAAGGTTGGATTTCCAAATGTTAGACATCCCAAATGATGAGTTTTTTTAACTAATCCAAGTTATTTTAAATATTGCAGGAGTTCTCAACCAAAGAAGCCAAGAAGTGGGAATTGATTTTAGATGACCTCCAAGGTTATTGATTTAACCAAATATTGCAGGAGCCCTCTTTTATTCTTGGACTTTTTTGACTTGTTTTCGTAGATGACCTCCAAGGTTATTGATTTTAGACCACAACTCTTTCCTTTAATAATGAGACCCTCTTAGTAAAAGTGTAGAGTTAGTAAATAGTTTGAATGAACACAGGAAACATGGCTTTAAGTTTGAAGTTGTATGAATAAAAAGTAAACATTAAAAATTAGTATGGCATACTAAATGAAATAAACATGAATGATGTACAATAAAACTTCTGGTTTCGTTTCATCATCCAATAGTATTGTTATTCTATTTTCATCTATGCATCTCTAATTGAACCTATAATTTATCACCGCTAAAACCAAAACAACCAACTAACAAATAGTGCGACAATAAATTATAGCAGAACTTCTGGAAAAACAATGTTAGTTGTTTCTAGTTCTTCAGCCTTGTCTTCGAGAAGTACTATTATCCTATTGGCAGCATTGCATCTTGATAAAGCCACGTAAAGCTGGCCATGGCTGAACACATGAGTTTTTAAATCTATCCCAACGTATTTAACAGACTGTCCTTGTGATTTATAAATTGTCATTGCATATACTACCCTGACTGGAAATTGATGCCTTGTCATGTTTATGTTCAATTCTGAAATCGATGGCTGAAATGATATCCTTGCCTCCTTGGTAACAATACCGTCTATCCTGCTTTCTGTCCTGTTAGAATTTCTGCATGTAGTACATGTTTAACACAATTAGTAACCAATAGTCTGGTACCATTACAAAGACCCTCGGATGGAGATAAATTTCTCATCAAAATAATTGGGCATCCAATTTTAAGATTTATCCTGAATAAGGGCATTCCTGGTGGATTTAAATTCTGGAGAAATTCGCTGTTGTAATCTGGGATAACGCCGCTTTTATCGGGATGTAATCTGTCTGCGGCTAAATAAGTGAATGTCTCTCCATCCAAAATATTCAATTCCTCCATGTTAATATCGTTAACATCATTGTTACGTGCTAATAAGATGATTCTCTCGGTTAACTCTTCAGGTGATACTTGATTAGATGTCCCTAAAGAGGGGTACAGTTTAGATATCAACTCTTTCATGTCCTTGCATCTATTTACTGATGAAGGGAGTTTGACTTTTTCTTCTGGTTTTGATCCAACCTATAATAGATTGGTATAACATATAAGTAAATATATTTTTGTTATCATAATTTTTATTCATTATTCATAAATTGCAGGATGTTAAAATATTACCTCAAGTAAGAATTCTACGAAAGCTATGTTTTCTGGATCACATTGATCAAGGCGCATATTCTTTGTGAGCGTTATCATTATTATATTATTTCAGAGCACGGATCTTCTAACACAGGCTCCTACGATATTTGCACGTCCTCCATTTGGTATAACGTACTGGTAAAGTTTGGCGGAAATCTCCCCCCATAACAATAGTAATTCCTCCAAACTGTAATTTGTTTTCACATATATCCTGCATTAGTTCTCTGTAAAACCTAGACTCGGCATCGTCTCCTTCAAATAAATCCATTAGTTCTTTTGGAGGCTCCAGCAGTGCAGGGAGTATCACTTTTCCTTTGCGGCAACATCTTGAAAATATTGGATTCTTCTTGGATGAGTCGGTTGTCCTCTCATCAATCCAATGCAGTGCTCCACATGTAGAATATTCTATATCCATTTTACCAAGGTAATGCCGAACAGATAGGCGCAAATTATTTTTTTGGTTTTCAATTCTATTTATACCATCTTCCTCGTCATCCGAAAGACCACAGAATTCATCGGAACTATCTAATGTAAAATCTTCATTAGCAACTGACCTGTACATGCCAACAAATTTAAACATAGTTAGTGGTAATCAATAATGAAGTGTATACCCGAGCATTATCATTTGCTTAAAGTAGAGTGATTGCAAAATCAAAACATGCTTGTTATATGTGTAATAGTCTTCAACTTGTTTGCACGTTTTACTAAATTTCTACTGAGAATCTTCCCCATTTTAGTACTCTATGTTTATGCTCCGTTAAACCTCTTATCAGGTGATGAAAAGAACGGTCATTTGACAAAACTAAAGAAAGCCGCTGAGGACATTCAACTCTTCAAGGTAGAGTTGCTTGATTACAACAGCCTTTGTAGAATATAATGGAGTTTTCCACGTTGCGAGTCCAGTTCGTGCCGACCGCATAGCCAATCCCAAGGTATGCGATTTTCTTACACTTAATTCTATTTTACGCGGGGCTCTATCATATGTTCCGTTTTACTAAATTTCAACTGAGAGTCTTCCCCATTTTGAGGAAGATTTGTGTTCTAGTACTCTATGTTTATGCTCTGTTAAACCTCTTATCAGGTGATGAAAAGAACGGTCATTTGATGAAAATAAAGAAAGCTGCTAAGAACATTCAACTCTTCAAGGTAGAGTGGCTTGATTACAATAGCCTTTGTGCTGCCATTGTAGAATGCAATGGATTTTTCCACATTCCAAGTCCAGTTCCTGCCGATCGCGTAGCCAATCCTGAGGTATGCAATTCGCTTACACTTAATTCCATCGTAGAATGGGCTCTATCATATGTTCCATATAAATAAAAAGGGATGTTTTAACTGTTACATTGTCAGTCATTAGTAAACTTATGTCGTAGGTGGATACCAAGACCACTATAATGGGGACACATAATTTAGTAACAACATGTAGTGAGGCAAAAGAGGGTAGTGGTTGTGTCATCTGTTGCTGCTTTGATTCTGATCAAAACAATGCAGTTAATTATGTACCAATGTATCTATCCTGGCAAGAAGACTGCATATTCATGAACACATCCTATAAATATAGCCAATGCTTTACATTGGATTGCAGAGAATGTGAAACTTCTACCAAGACGGCATCTGTCTGTTGTTATGGATTCTGGCTACTCTGAATAAGTTGTTCCTGCTTTTTTTTCTCCCATCGTTTCCGCTGGCCTAACGACCTTTTATTATTCAGGTTAAGATCGTCGTGCTCTTGGGAACCTACTTGCTGGGCAACGCTGATTCTGATTAAAAGACCATCAAAAAAATGTAGTTATGTTGAATTGGCTTGGGAGAAGAAGATTTTGATGCTGCTGTAAATTAAAGTTAGGGTTTCTACCGAGTATGCATCTATCTGTTGTTCTGGATGCCAGCTACTTTGATTCTGATGTTGTTCCTGTTTTTTTTCCTCCCATCGTTTCAGCTGGCCCAAGGACCTTTTATTACAAACGTTAACACCAACATGTAAATTTTGGGGATCTGGTTCCGTGATGGGCTATTTTTACCTCTCCTTTTCTCTAGGATTCCGCCGTGACATCGATGCTTTACTGCTAACATTGAGATAGGCACCTTTTGGTGGCATACTTGCTGCAGGAACTGATTTCATACGTAATTCTGCACTTCACCCTGAATATATTTTATTCACCTAAATCAAGAAACTGATAGAACAGAATCTGATTTTTGTATACGCAACTATGCTTCTGGGAATGATAGAGGGCCACATTTATTAAACTCGAGTTTTACCATATATATATCACCTCATAGTTTTACCAGATTTTTTTTCCAGATTTTCTAGTGGGAACCTAAAATTAACATTTGGCATTAAGGGTTGAGACTTCCCACATGCTAAAGCCCATTGTTTTGAAATAATGATGGTCAGGATTGCGTTAACACTCTCCGGGCACTTCGGATTTCCCTACATACTAATGCCCATTGTTCAAAAAAAATCATTCAGCAGGACTAAAAGAAAAAAAGACTGTTATATTTAGCAGTTAGCCCACTTACGTTGGTCTATCCTACATGTTGTATTTGTCTAATCTAACAGTTAGAATCAAAATTAGTACTTGCAGCAATGCTGATGTTATCTCCTGCTCCTACTCAAAATCAGAGTCATGTGGTCCCAACTCCCACTCTAAAACCCGACTGTCTTATTCAACTACACCACTTCTAGTGAAGTCCTTGTAGGAGGAAATATAAAATTAGTACTTGCAGCAATGCTGATGTTATCTCCTGCTCCTACTCAAAATCAGAGTCATGTGGTCCCAACTCCCACTTTAAAACCCGATTGTCTTATTCAACTACACCACTTCTAGTGAAGTCCTTGTAGGAGGAAATATACGTTGTTAAGAAAGTTATAGTTACCGAGGTTTTGAGTACTACAAAAGTTTATTAATTTACATTGATAGATCAAAATAACTCCTCTTTTGGCTTAGGATCCCCTTTGGCTCAGTCAAAAGTTACATAGATCATATTAACCTGTGTCCATTCTGAAGCAAAAGTTGGACCAGTACTTGTGTACTTTAATTACCCATATCAACCCTATGTGCAAATCCTGTGGTACCTGAATTACTACTTGTAACTCAGCAATGCAAATAAAAAAACAGCATCCATAGAAGACTGAATCTAGTGTGAATCGAACACACAATCTTCTGACTTGATGCCAGACGCACTAACATTGTGCCACAGACTCATATTTATTCTCTAGAATAGATTCAATGTAAACCTCAGATGAAATTCATTAGCTATCGATAATCTGCAGGCTCTAGAACTCGGCGAGAGAATCAAGATGATGGTGATACAAAAGTGAGAATTCAGAAGATGCGCAGAGGTGGACTGGAGGACACCAAAGAATTTTAATCTAGGGATGTTGTTGAATAAAAAACATTATTTTGAATTCAGATGGTAATAGAGTGATGTCCTACCAAAGTTTCTCCTATTACGAATTCAGTGTAGCTCAAGCAATACAATACGTTGAGCACCAGCATTATCTAATTTGAGCATGAAAATTCAAACATAATGACATTGTTCAAAACCTATAACTTTACTAAATAGTGATGATTTTCTACCTATAGATGTCAAAAGCTACATGTTAAATGGTTTAAATAATTTGACTAAATAAAGACTTCAGCAAACAATGGAACTAACGTATTGTAAGTTCCAAATACGCAAAAGAAAAGAAGGGGGAAAAGCTCAAGGTATACCCATCTCTCACGCAGATAATTGCCTGCCACAACAAAGATATTAAGAAGCTTCTTTTACCTATTCAGGAAATCAATACGATTATGAGTTTTTGCATTCTTATAAGTTAGCAACAACGATTCACCTGCTGCTGCACTTGAGACAGGATATAGTGTCGGAAGTGTTGATAGTTCGGAACCATTTTTAATCATAACGACAATTCGTCGCAACTATATAGAAAAGGGAATCATATAAAGCTCACGGTCACCATTGAATCACTCCATACCTGGAGATGAGTTACACCAATGCTCTGTGCGAGGTTTAGACAATTATGAAACACACATATTTTATTCTAGAGCAGCAGCACCATACCACAAAGTTATCTAAGGACCCACGAAATTTAGTTCACAGAGATTCAACCATGGTCACAATCACAATAAAATGGTAAGGAAAAATGATACGTTTGTCTACTATTTTTAAGCCATTCCACCAAGTTGTTGTATTGGGATGGGACCATTTCTACAGTTCTTCATCAAAACAATGCACATAATAACACTCGGCTATCCGGTGGAACTCCATGAGTCTGACGAAACTGCATCATTATGAAAACAGATAATATGAATCAAGAATTAACAAAAGGAAATAAACAACAAAATCAACATTTAGTTTAAGGTCATAAGCAAGTTACGCCTTAGTCTTTCCCACCCCGAAGAAAAACTGTGGATGTCTTTTGCAGAATAAATGACTTTAAAGCTGAATATGCAATCATTAATATACCTTCTTCTTCACTCTTACATTCCTCAGGACCCAATTTCAAAATCACCACGCAAAAAACACAACAACTTCATAAAATTTCCATATTTCAAGATTTTACACAAACTCTCACTATACCTACCATTAATAAATCTAATTTTATATAAAAAAAATATAGCAACGACCAACCCCGAACCAAAACCTCTTAAAGACCATAAGAATAATCCCATTGAAACTAATCATCTATAAAAATATCTCGATTCTTGATACTCGATTAAGTTGAAATTTGAGCAATAGTAAAAACACTTTATGCCCAGCAATAGTAAGTAAAAACTTTACTTACTTGATTAAGTAAGAAAGGAGTTTGAATGTCATACCGACGTCATGAATAGAGAATGATCGCGGTGGCTTCAAATTCCAGGAACCTACATTAATCATCTCATGTTTGTTTAAACAACTATTCATAGAATGCATAATAATTAGACGTAAGGAACTACATCACCTTCGTATTGGCTGCTCAATTTGGATTCATGCTCAGTGGCACAACTCTCCATCCTTCTCACCAACCACTCTGAGTGGCATTCACTACACGCTTCGTAGTACAATTCACTGTTAGTCATGATATTAATCAGGGGGTTACCTTGTTAAGTTCCTGCAAACATGTACAACCTGAATTGCAAATAACCAATAATTTATTAATTCCGGTAACAATCTGTGCATCCCTATTGTGCCAAACCTAATTTCAGTCAAACCTACAAAACCCAAAATTCAAAAATTAAAGGTAATCAACACCAAATCAATTGAAGCCAAAATAACTAATAAATTTCCGAATCAGAGATAACCACCACTAATTCAGAGAAAGATTACAAAATTAAAATTACAAAACCACGGAAATTAGAAAAACCCAAGAATTTTAATTTTGTTGAAGATCAGCAGAACCTTGATTTGGGTTTCAGGGTAAACATAGTTTTCTCCTGAGACCCATTTCTTTTTCATGGCAAACTAAAGCAGGGAAAAACGAAAAGAAAAAAATACCTTCATTAATGAAACCCTAGGTTTCAAATTCTGAATTCATCACAAAATCAATCACCAAAGTCTCTTATTTCCAGTGATAGAAACCCACGATTATCTGAACACAGTGAAAAAGATATGTTATTCAGCTGACTATGGTTTTCAAACTAAGTAGCCTGCTTGGTAGATTCATTCCGAACAGGTGAACAAATTGGTTGAACATTTGTTGTCTGAAAATCCCAATGAAAATCTTGCTTATGTGTACACTTAAGTCTTACCTATCAAAACATACTCTATAATCAATCCTCCATACAGATGGGATTGTTGCAAAAGAACCCACGTTCTCCTATTGAACATCTAGGTTATATATTAGTCAAAAGATCAAGTGAAGGAACAGATAAAATCCCAATACCAAGGTGTTCTTGGGTTCAAAGCCCAGAAAAAATATCAGGCTAAACTAAACCGACCAAAATTATATCAGCTTCCAACTCCCGAGAAATCTCCTTGTCTATGCAAACCTCAAGATACAAATCACAATCTTACAACAAATTGAAGCTCGAAATCCTTTTGACCAATCTCTGACAATTCCTGGTGATAAATCTGAACTAACCCATCTTTGTATAGTAATCTATATACGTCCACATACCAAATTAGATTAATCAAACAACTGTTGTATAATAGTCCACTGCATGAGTTTACGAAACTGCATAGTTAGAAACTGCTACAGATTAAATACAACCATTTTATGCCATATGGCACACTTCTGGAAAAGAGTGGGATCTTTATGCAACACAAAAGGTAGAAAATAAGTTAACAAAATTAGTTCCTATCAAAACCAATGTCAAGCCATGTTTATCAAAGACCGTAATTTAATACATCCACAAAATAACAAAATTAGTAAATTACCGAATTCCTCAAACTCCCTGCCCTCTTGACCATCTTGACCAACAACTGGTAGTATTTGTACCCCAACTTCCAATTCATGTGTTTTAGCACGAAACTTATGCTTGATATCTCCAAACTCATCATATAGCTCTCTATCATCCTGAAACTTAAGATTCAAATAATTTATCGGTGTAAAACATGATTATCTTACTTGTTCGACTTATTTTCGACTCTTCCTGGTTTCCTCATTTTCTTGTTTGTCAAATTCTTTATAACCCCCAAAAGTTCATCCTCCTCTGACAGTAATAACAATAAATATTCTAAATACTCTAATAGTATAATGCATAGAAAAAAGTGAATATATATATACAGAAAATTGATACTCTTCCTAGTGTATCAGTGCACACAGAAATCAAACTAAGCAAATCCCGTATCCAAATAAGCTAAACATTTTAATTGCGTAACAGGATCTACATATATACTCACACGGCCATGGCCACTTCGGCTAAACCAACCGGATAAAAGAAAAATTTTAACTCTTAAAGACTTCCATCAGGTTCCACGCCGACTCAAAAGGATTCTAAGGGAAGTATTGGTGTTGGACCCCCAACTCCTGCTGCATTTAGCCTGCAAGTCAAAACGATAGATCTTTAGCAAATCTATGATAGCATTTAAAAAGGCCACTTATTTATTTTTAGTAAGTATGCAAATATCAGGTCTCCCCCACCCGTTAGCAAATCTAATTTCTACCTAGATATGTCATGTCCAGGCGAAGGAAAATTGATCACATATCCTATAGATACAAAATATAGTGACTTTATAGATTAAGAAATTTTAGGTGTCTGAGACGGATGTGTACTGTGTAGTTTAGGTGTTGATTTAAATATAGAACAATCAAAGGCCATTTAAATCTGAAAAACTCAACAATAAAAGATGGGTGGTTTAATGTTAGTTTAAGTGATTCACCTGAGATGGAGGGTAGCCCTTTCCTCGCAATGTCCTCTACCAACAAAAATGTGCGACAATACATCAAAAAATTAAGTAAAACTAATCATTAACAAAAACAACAAAATTTAATTAGAACTAAAGAAAAACTGACATATAGAAAACGGGCATAGCCAAACTAACAGAGTAATGATAGAGTAATCTTGACAGAGTAATCTTCCCAATATATTGCAAACTGAAAGCCTAGATTCCATCTTCTAGGGTTAAATAGTGGCAACTGATAATCAGTTAGGACATAAATGAACAGACTTAGTACATGGACACCTTTTCATAATCTTTACTAACGAATTTGGACAGCGAATTTGTAAAGTGTAGAGTAAAGAGCGTCACAGTTTATCAGTAATAAAAGACTGAGGTGCATACACTGTTATACAAAGAAGAATCGATCTGACAGAGAAGAAGAGAGGGGGGATTATTGATTTTATCAGATTTTTCTCAACACCAAGGGGTTATGTTGATTCCATTTGTTACATGTAAGTATAAAAGTCCTTTGTTCAAAGTTTCAAATACACACAACCAAAGGAAAAAAAAAAAGGTTATTATACCATTCATCTATTCCACTAAATAAATAAAAAAAGGAAAAGGGTGATAAAATTAAATTAAGGATGGGTAGAACCTTTGCATAATCGTTCTGCCCATCCATCTCAGCTAATTTCCAGCCATGTTCCATAGCTGCGAATAATTCTGGAGAACGAAATTTGGGAAGAGAAGAAAATTGATGTTTCTCCTCTATAGGAAGTAGCTGTCCCAAATGCAAGCTGTTCACTATCCAACTTACTGGCTGCAATAATAAGTGATAATGGACATCAGATACAGAAATGGAATAGTCACAATTCACAACATGAAAGGTCTTAGACTGCATTAGGCTGGTGATCTGGGTTCAATTTAATGCTTACCAATAACATGGCATATCTGTTTGGATAAGTGATTTCAATTTACTAATTCTAAAAACAGAACTTACACCTTCAAAATGCTTTTTAAAAAGATAGCAGTTAGTGTACTCCGTAAGATAGTTTCGCAAATGACAATCAACACAGTTGAAATTTTGTTTTATCAAATGAAACATTGAAAACAATTGTTGACCTCGGTTACCTTATTAAATCTCTGGCTTCTTTCCTTATCAAGAAAAATTATCTGGGAAAAGGATTCTCATCACCATCTTCATTCGCATCATCTGAAATATTTAGGGTTTGATGTTACCACAAATCAGAAAAATTACACAGAAAATATGAGATGAAAAATAAAGAGGTTTACACAAATTTTAACATGAGCTTCAACTTCAATAAGATTGGGTTGAGTAATAAAAAACTCTTTATTACTCAACACACCTGCCATCTCTAGATTCTCATCAGTTTACCACACCCGCCATCTCTAGATACAACACCTCCTGATCAACACCACCAGCACACCAGTTCAGATGAATCAAAGTATCCCCTTCACAACCTCAAGCCAAGACCATAAATCAATTTTCATCATCTTCTTAAGCTCATCACGGATTTCACTTTCATCAACACCTCTGGTCACACAACCAACAGCAACCCCAATTCACCAATTCACCCCATAACTGCCCAAGCCATCACCTTCAATTCAAAAACAAACTCCACATCCCCTGTATCTCAACAAAACCTAAACTACAACCACAAATCCATTCCATTCCATCACTTCTTTCCTCCATCCCTGCATCAATAACACCAACAGCTTCTTCATGTTCTTTCCCCTAATTTCTGAAATTTTCCCAAATATTGAAATCTCTTCAAATCCCTAATCTAAATTTCCTTGAATGCAAATCCTTAATTCAATTAACCTGAATTCAAACACCACGATCCAAAACGTCTTCTTTATCTGAAATTACTCAACTCATGAACCCTAATTACACAACCCCCTTCACCTAATTCCTGAAGAAACTTAAATTAAACCTAATGCATGTAATTATACTTCAATTAAGAGCAAACCCATCATCAAATTATAAATCAATTTCACACAAACAGAGTTAATTAAAGAAACCCTAAATTACCTGGTTTTGTAATTCTTCATCAGAATAACCTCCCATCGATAAATCAACAATAACTCCTTTTAATTCTCGGCAATCATCGACCCGATAACATTATCCGACTCCAATAAAATTCTTAACCAGATGAAACCCTAACTTCAATGTATAACAACAACTCGTTCTTCTACTTTCTTATCTTTCGCTTCTTTCTTCTCTGTTCTTCTCCAGTCGAAGATGTAGAGATGATTTTTGGGTACGGCTTGAGAGACTTAGATCGTGAGGTTGTATAAAATAAGGAGGAGTTGATGTTTCTGTTAATTATGGAGAAGAAGAAGTAATTGTAATTTTGTTAGGGCGTACTAACAAACACTCCTCCATGTGAAAGATGAAACTGAATCACTATTGCTGCTCGAGAAGGAAAGTAGATGAAGGTAAACAGGTGATGGGAAAGAAATTGGTGGCAAGGTTGATGAGAAAAGATGAGGAAAAAATTGCAGGTCTAGGTTTCTGGGTTTCAGTCTCTGCTCGTGGTTTTGAGTAAAAAAGAATTACCTCAATCCGATCTCGGCCACTGGATCGCATCTGGACGGTTATATATGGTATGTGGCCCTGGTTTCGTGAATTTGGGGATTTGATAAAAAAAACGCAACCTATCATTCTCAGCCGTCCAAGTCAAACGAAATCAGGACGTTAAGGACCGTGAGATGACCCTCTCCGGTAAATCCTGTCCATCTAATGACTCTCAAATCTCAGAGTCAAACACCACCTTTTTTTATAACAGTGACTAGGTATCACCGGGGCCTTACGTCCCCGGCTCAACCTCCCGTGATAATCTTCAGTTTACATACATTAAAATAGATTACATCTTAATCAATGTATCCAAATACTTTTAAAAGATAAATAAACAATTTAGTTACTTAGACCCCCATGATATTTACATGTATTTCATAAAATACACGTCGATATGAAAAATTATTCATAAAACTCAATTCGGACAATATTGTGAAAAAGTGATTTCATATTGATATTGTTCTCCCTACATATGCCGCTCCTACTCATTTTATTTTATTTTGGAATCCACAAATTTTTTGCTAAGGAAATAAGGGCGCCATCTATAGGTTTTTGTTGTTGTCGTACCTAACATTGTAACAATATGTTCTTCATCTATTGAACTATGTTGATATGAAATTTAAACTATCTTGTTGTATAGAGATATTTTTTTTCCTTCTATTGTTCTCCAAAATCATATCTTATTTGTCGTAGTACGAAAACTCTGTTATTTTTGGGTTTATGTAACAGCAAACCTTGTTATTTTGTTGGTTTATACAACCTATTTTTTATACCGACTTGTGATTCGTATGTGAGTATATACCGAATTCTGACTAAATTTGGAAATCGTCTAGTTTTATGAAACTGGCTAAGACTGTTTAATAAGTTTTTATATTTTCTACGTATTTTGGATTTAGTGTGCCTGATTGGTATTGAACGTTAATATTTTAGCTAATAACCCAAAAAACCTGTAAGTATATTTGTGTCATGTGGGTGTATTATTTTAAACGTTGTTTTTTCACTTCAATAAGCCAGTTTTGCACCCGGAAGTACCGACCCTATAACTTGATTTTATTCATCAAAATTTAACAAAATTCACAAATTCATGTGGTAAATAGTTACTCAAAAAATTCTTAAAAAAATTATTCACCGAAACCAATATATTATGTTGTCACTCTTGAGATAAATATCAATATTTTCCTAATCAACAACTTTAGATGGAATTATCGACTAAAGTTTCAACAAAATTTCAATGTCGTCGTTAAAAATATAAGTACCTGGAAGGAGTTAAGGAGTCAACTAAATATCCTTTTAAGCAGTTCATCATACAATTCATACCACCAAAGATCAATAAACTTATTAACAGAAGAGGGTAAGCACTGATTTGGCTCAAATCCTAAAACAAACTTGATGAGAAAGCACATAGCAAAATTTTACCCTTTTCCTTGCCTAGAGATGGCAACAAATGCTAAATATGAACAACAATATTGGGTCTTGGAATTTGAAAAAAAGAAGCCTCCAAAGAGCCTTACAATCTAATACATTTTTTGTCTATATATACCTACACACTTGTACCAGAAGCGTATAAGGTTTTGGATTTTGGCTTATTTAAATAACTATGACATCAGTGGGACTCGATCCCATAACTTCATGGTAAAAACCATGTGCTCTACTACTTAGCTAAGATAGCAACTACACTTGCATCTATTTATCTAAAAGATTTAATAGTATGAGGTAATATCAAGAAGAGATTGTACCTCACACCATCCTTTATGTACGCTAATAGAAGATCCGAGTTCTATACTTTCTTGTTAAAGTCATCAGTCCGCATTACCAAATATTTATTAAAAAACCCTTACCTTGCCAGCTTTTCAGCCTTGGCTTGAAGAATGAAAACATCTGATGTCACCATTGAGTGCCTTAACAGAAGCATGCATTATACAATAAGGAGATTTTTAGATAGGAAAAAGGCATCTTTAAAAAATATAGTAAAATGAAACCCTAGTGTCCTAGAAAACTGTATCAACATATAAACAATAAATTGCTCACTGGTCATAATTTAGAACTAATGTCTACTATTCTAAGCTGGTAGTTTAAAATAGCTAACCAAGTCATTTATTGATCCAAAACTATAAATAGTTGGGGCCAACATATTTTGATTCCATTGTTCATGGAAATTCTACTCTAAATGCACTCTATCATAAATGTATGATGCTCCAAAGGCAAGAAAAAATATCATTGGACACACACGTTTGCCGCTTCCTTTGCAGAATTCCCAATACCTAATAGTTTTTTCAAAGATATATCCAGACAAAAGCATTTGACCAAGAACCATGCATTTCATATCCACAGATATGTTAATTATTCCCCAACAATTTCGAGAAAGCAATGACCGCACGTAGCAATTAACGGAAGTATGCAACTATGTACAGAGACGCGTACTCTAATTGTCTGCATATATTGATCATTTTGACTTGAAACCTTACCTCAAAAATCCAGGTGAACTGTCTCATGCACAACATCAAGACTGTCGTATACTACATAAATCTACATCAAACCTCTCTAAGTGCTTTTGTCTGTGGATATGAAATGCATGGTTCTTGGTCAAATGCTTTTGTCTGGATATATCTTTGAAAAAACTATTAGGTATTGGGAATTCAAAGTAAACATCGTTCCTGAGATTATATATGCAAGTAAGGTAGCGAAACAAAACATAATTGAACTGAGTAAGGATATATTATATAAGTTATTGGGACATGAATCTACACCTTTTGGGTATGCTGTTTTATTTTGTAATGCAGGCACTCAATGGGTTTGCAGTCAACAGGGAACATGTCGTGATGATATTATTCAACCATCTTCTTTGGATGCTGCTCTTTCACTCCAAAGTCGAATCTTGTCATCTGGAACCCATTTATTCTGAACACGAAAAAAATATATACACGTATTGATTTGTCGTTTAAGATTACGATATTTTTTCTTGCCAACACTATTACTTTACCCTTTTTCTGATCTAGTGAAGAAACAACCACCAAACACATCCACAATTAAACCAAAAAAAATATAGTATGAACATTTAAAGAAAGCTATAGCCTAGTTTCCTATCTGACCACCTGTCATTGGGCCTGGAAGCTGCAATTTACCTGCTGAGTTTTATTGTGAGCTTAAAGAATAACACTTAGGGAGAACTTTGCGTTGATACCAATCTTTGTTACATCCTAATATTCTAAAGTCAACGCATCTAACCATTATGCATGACTTCTCAATAGCGAGGGTAAAATATGAAAGATTAAGCTCATACCTTTGGATTAACAGGGTTGTCAAAATCAACAGGATCAAGTCATCCTACTGCAGTTTCACCAAAATTTGCAATTAAAGTTTCAGTGTTGCAAACGAAGTCACAGTACATTGAAACTCTCCAAGCAATACTCCTGTTGTGAACTTTAACTTGTCTGCAAGATAAATACTCGGATATTTAGAGAAATTAAATTAACAAAGAACAGTCTTTCGTAGCAACATTCTTAGACATTGGAAACATAAGCAATGCCACAGTGAGTTACTATCAAGTGGTAGGTAATTGATGACACTGGCTACTTCCACATGCTATATGGATACTTGGAGCATCAATATATAACATTGATGATACATGCCCAGAATTGATTAAAAAAAAAACTTCAACAGTCTTGCATCCAAAAAGTAGAGCTAAGTATGGATGCCGTCACTTCCCCCTGATTAATACATCCAATTAAGGAAAGCATTATATTCACAAATCTAGTTATCATTTTAATTGATCTTCGAATAAAAATTTAAATATTAGAGCCATCTTATCAAACTCAATACCTTTATGCAACTAATATTGATAGCATGTCCATAAAGGATACTACACAAACACAGCGGGAGAGAGTAAGAGAAATTAACCTGTAAAGTACCCCCACAACATGAAAAACGTTCGTGGAGTGTCTTGCGAGGCGTAATGGCAGTGTTTTCATCAATGGAGAATTAGTCCACTTGCTAAAAAATTGACCACCTGATTTGCATTCGTTGTTCTTTCCTGCTTAAAAACACTAAAGAAAATATTCTTCTTCTTTTCGAAATAAAGCTAGCTAATTCACTGAAAACTACAACCACGACTTTGATCAGTGCATACTTATTACCCTCCACATGAGCTATATTATCCAGTGGGAGTTTCTAGCTGGTGGTGCAAGCTGCAAAGGTTTACCATCTCACCCGTGCTTCTCCGAGTCTGCGGCTTCACATTTTCTTCTTTGATTGATGCAAATACCTGCTTTTGTCTCTAAAACTGTTCAGGATATGAAGAATAACAATGAATTGTACATAATTTATTACAACAATTTCAAACATTAAAAATCTAATCCAGGTATTTATTGTTCTTTAGGCATATGTTCAACCTTTTGTCGATTTTGGAAAAGTTGTTCTAAGCTTATATAGCTTAAAATATAATATATCTAAAAATATAATATAACCTTTTTCGAGTTTTGTTTACATTTTGGTTAGTATCCTCACATAAAATTTTAGTCGTCCGATAATGATTGGGGTGGTGTTTAGGTAATCGTGTCATAATAGCCCGGCCATGGATTAGAATTTCTAGAATCAAATATAGTCCCCACTTTAAAATAGCCGTGATTAGGTGAAATATAGAGGGTCGAACCTATAAGGAAGATCCCGATGTCTTGCTAACCTGATCAGATTTGGTCAAAAAATTTACTCAATGAAATTCTACTTCAGTTTATTGTATGGAAAATTGATAAATGAATTCCTCTTTTTTCTAAGGGTGTGCATCCTATACAAAAAAATCTCCTCTCTGTCTCCGTTCTAAATTATTGAATGACATAAGCGATTAATATAAGGTTTTGAATTTGTATTTTTACAAATTGCTGGTGCATGAATAGCTCAACTGCTCTTAAACATGATAAGTATCAATTTACCTCTCTGTCTCCGTCCATGCTTGTACTCTGGGTATGTGTTTTTGGATAACCTCTGCTGCATTTTCCATTTTTCATGCACATGGAGTCCACACCACATGGACCATGTACCATGCATTTCCTTACAGTCTCAAACAAAGCTGTATCTGTTTCTTCGTCTCGGAATTTGGCACTCACAAATTTATCTACCTGTTCAACTGTCTTTATTTTTTCAGGATCATCCAAGAATATAAGAGCATGCATATGAGGTAAACCACGTTTTTGAAATTCAATTGTAAACACATGAGCAACCACCTTTCCGAACACTTTTCCTTTCTTTATCTCTTTCATCAACTCGGCTCTCTTTAACTCAAATACACGTCCTACGAGATCTGGACGATTTGAAACATATTGATGTGATTCAAGTGCATCTTGAATTTCTGGCCAACGCGGATTTGCAGTCATTGTTAGGAAGATATCTGGATGATGATTAAACCGTGTAATGGCCATCGAATCTTGATAAATCTCATACATATGCCTAGGACCTCCAATAAAAGTCGATGGTAAGACATATGGTTTCTCTTCATGATGAAGATGATGATCATAATTTCATCATGATGAGGATGATGATCATAAACAAAACCTGAAACTATGATCTTCTCATTCTCCTTCTCATTCATAGTTTTCCCAGTCGTAACAGCAGTTACGGCTGGGAAAACCCATCCTTTTGTGGTTCCGGAAACCAGAAAAAAATAAGAAACAATTTATGCCAAGAGTTCTTTATTTTCCCGCCGTTAATAACAAATACGGCTTGGAACACCAAAAATTCCCAACCGTTTTTGCGTTCTACGGTTGTGTCGACAAATTATCCCAGCCGTAAAACAGTATTTTCGACTGGAAGTTCATCATTTCCCAGTCGAAAAAGTGTCAGTTGTTGCTGGGATCTCATGTTTTTCCAACCGAAATTGCAAAAAACCCAGATTTTTAATGGATGTTTTCCGTTAAGAAATATTGTTAAAACAGTAAGAAATATTGGTATACAATAACCTTGTTAAACCTATTACAATAATCTTATTACCACTTGAGCAAAAAAACAGTAAGCAATATTGGTATACAATAACCTTACCACTTGCGGAAAATACACAAAGAAATATTTGTATATGTATTCTACAAAATGCATCTTACTGCTGAATTCAGGAAAGGGCTAAAATTATTAATTATGTCCATTTAAATTACCTTACCTGACAACTTAATGCAAGTGGTGTATCTTTAACTACCTTGCTAAGTGCAATAGTAAAGAGTTGGGCTGGGATTATATTAGGCACTGATTAAATACAACCTGTAACAGTGTAAAAATGCATCTTACTGCTGAATTCAGGAAAGGGCTAAAATTATTAATTATGTCCATTTAAATTACCTTACCTGACAACTTAATGCAAGTGGTGTATCTTTGACTACCTTGCTAAGTGCAACATTAAAGAGTTGGGCTGGGATTATATTAGGCACTGATTAAATACAACATGTAACAGTGTAATATAGTTAAATGCAACCCAACATTAAAATTCCAAATATGTTTTCACTTAATTTACGTGGGTAACCAAAATCCTCTTTCATTGTGTACTTTCTCTCCTGTTTGATTAATCGGTAGTTTCCCACGAAGAACGATATCCAAAAGCACCATAGGTTGAATATGCAATACTCTTCCTAAAAGTAACCTCGAGGTTTGTTTGCCTTTACAATTAATATAGGGCATTTGATGTTACGTGATTTATCGATCATCAGACGAATAATTACGTGATAGATCAAATGATTCCCTATTTTATTATAGATGTATCATGTATGTGAAATCAAAGAATCGATGAAAGTGAAACCCTAACTTCTAAAAACTTAGAAGAGTAAGATGAAGATGATGTTAGAGGTGGATTGTTGGCGTTGCTTTGCTACGAGTACCAAGATGATATCCGACATGCTTTTAAATTTATATAGACATCCCAAGCAGGGAAGGTTTCATCCTACTCAACTAAGTTATGCATGTGTATTGCAGAGATGATATTGCCATAGGAAGCCGGTAAGGTTTTGTCCTTCTCAACTAATTTAACTGTGCCATCTGTGGGAGTCGAACCCACACCTACATGGTTGAGAACCATGCGCTCTACCATTTGAGCTAAGATAGCAAACAACATTTAATATAATGGGTTTAAGATAATGACACTTGAGCGTAAATGGTTCACAGGCATAAAGTGAAAGCATATACTAGCTACCGAGCAGAGAATTTTTACCTTCAGCTTACTTATTAACATGTAAGCAATCATCTTCGGAAACAAAGTCCCAAATAGACATTCTTTATTTACAAAGCAGATTGTGGAACTCCTGAAAGTTGATTCAGCCCCCTTGAAAGAGCTTGTAGTCAAGCAAATGTTAAAAATCTGGACCATGTCTTATCCAAATAACGGTCAACCTATTAGCAAAAGTTGTGTTACTCACTCACTAATGATTAGACACTTGAATATCTCAGGACTAAGCTATTTACACATGCTTGAGATTGGACCCTGATCAGATGCTTTGCAACTGACCCAGAAACACTATAAGTTACAAAGTATTTGAGAAAAATTGCACAGGAACTTCCAAAAGAAAAAAGGATCAAAAGGGAACAACAAAAAAATGTAGAAGATGAGCAGGAGCATTACCTCATTGTCATCACGAAAAAATAGTTCAAGAGTTCTTCAATTGTAGTCCGAACCCAGCAGACAAAGCAAACAGGTGCAATACTTCAAGACATGACGACGGGTTTAGCAGTAGTTGGAAGATGCATATATTGTATCCTGTCACAAATCAAAGAAGCAAAATTATAAATAATAAACCATTCTGTGTCATGCATGCCTTTCTTAAAAGAAAAATGATTTTGGAATAATTTGGAACTTGTGGCCATATAAAAGGAATCTTAACAGAGGTCTGATTCGTTTATCATTTTGATGTTATATAGCCAATCAGAGAGCATATAGTTTCTATTTAAACTGAAACTAATTCCAAAATTACAATCTGATCACGAACCTAATCTACTTTTATGAGGTATACATGAATCGGTTGTAAACAATTTAATAGTAAAAGAGTCCAAACCACCATTACCAAACAGCAAAAGTACCACATATCCACTATCACCTGCAAGCACCGGCCATTAAATCACATTATGTAGCATCTTTTTGCCACATTAATGGCATCCGATAGACCTGCAGCTACACTTAGAACAGTTTTTCCCCTGGCTACAGATTACAAAACCCTTAGCATGGTTATAAGAACATACAGTGCTCCTAAAATCATACCTTTCTGAAAATATATTAGCTGAAAATGATGTAAATAACCAAACTAATGCTGTAAATGTTGTCCATCAACACAGATAGATAAATAATCTTAAAAAGCAAAAGGTATACACCAAGTTGTGTGTGCATAATAAGAACAATGATCAACTCCAAGTTATGTGTGCATACTAAGAACAATGATCAACTCCACTGCTAACTTGCACAGCTGAAGTTCTACAACTATCTTTGTAGACAATTTACTGCAACGTCTTCTATCAATGCTACCTGAGCATATAATTTTGTTTACGTGTGTGCATTGTTTCTCATAGTTCCTATAAATTTGTTCATCGTACATATATTATATTTTTTATTAAAATAATTAACAACAATAGGGTAAAGTTCTGATAAGCTTCAATTTATAAAAGCATTTATTTAATGGATCATTGTGAAAAGCATCTAGCCAAAGTCCATTAATGTTAGTTTTCAGGGATCCACAAATACAATTTAGTTTATAGAGATTCAGCCATGTCCCATGGTCATTATCCAAATAAAACGGTAAGAATCAGTAATACCTTTATATGCTACAACCCCATCCATGCTGCATTCCACCATTGTGTTTTAATTGGCTCTGCAACTTCTGGGAAAACCTCAGGCTTACCAAGTTTTCCATTTGCCCCTTCAAAAAAAAAAAAAGTTTTCCATTTGCTTTCTTTACAGTTTGCAGTCTCCTCGAACAATTTTCTCCATGCGTAAAAATGAAATGGAGTTTGGATAAATATCATCCTTTCCAAACTTGAAATGTATGGAGTTTTCTGTTTAAACTGCCCAAGCTACAACCACATCAGCTGTTTCTATAGATATTACAACATAAAAATGAATTGGAGTTTTCGGCTTAAACTGCCCAAGCTACAACCACATCATTTGTTTCTGTGGATATTACAACATGTCGCAACACCTACAAATCCAATAACCAATAAATAAGATAACATTCAAAGATTGGATTTCTTAATCATAGGAAGTCCTGGCCAAGCATAATTAAGCGATCAAACTAATGGTGTAAAAGTAGTTCATTAGCGCTGACTGAACAAATAAGCTTAAAGAGCTAAATACACCGAGTTGTGTTCGCATATGAAGACAAATGATCAATTCCACAACTAACTTACAGAACTGCAGTTATAAAATTTTCTTTGTAGATAGTCTCTGCTTCTATCAAGGCTACCTGATCATAAAATTTTATTTGTGTATGTGTACTGCTTCTCATAGTTCTTATGAATTTCTTTATGTTACATGTATTAAAGTTTAATTGGAATTACTAATAATGGCGAGCTAAACCTGAGGAATAAGTAATGGGAGAAGCCGGAAGGTTTAATAAACTTGACTTTCTAAAAGCAAGTACTTAGGATTATTGTGACCATTGCTTTTCTTCTATCAGAATGAGGGATCTGTAACGGGTAGGACAAACCTTATAATTTGAGAATCAACACAACATCTATGAATTTGACTATGCAAAACAAAGAACTATTGTTTTACAATCCTATGAACTACTTTATTAAAAATGTAGAATAAGAAATTCACCACACTAAAAAAAAAGACAGTCTGTAAATATTTTAATTTCACCATACACACAATAGGCGACTCCAAAACAATAATCTACTCTACTGCTTCTATATGTGATTCTGCAAAATATTTGGTGTAAGAGAGAGTTACTTACTTCATCTCAAATTGATGTCATGAACTGGATCGAAGTTTACAACCCCTGAAAGGAACAAATATTAAAATCCTCCGGTATACTGTCTTTTTCTCTGCCAAAGATTTTAAAAAAAATGTATAGCATGTCAACATCATATAATTCAAATATCTAACTCTGAATGATTCGAAATAAGTTGTTAACCAATAGCTCAAAGCATGAAACATCTATATATACACCGTCTTGAAGTTTGTATTTTTATTTTTAATCAAATCTTACCGGTGAGGTAGGTGTTGTCGATCCTCGATTGTAGATCCTCCAAATTTGTAAAACAGAATTTGTTGCAAGGAATGTCAATTGAATTGATCACGGGAGGCTTAACCTTTAAGTAGAACTTGAAGTAGGCACTTTGTTCATTCTTTGCGGGATAAAAGCGAGGCTTTGCACATGGAAGGTTCTTTGTTCAATCGAACACATGTCACCTTTCAAAGATACGCTTCAAACTTCCTGATAAGGTTCTTAGGTACCACCACATGAAGAGATTTTACCAAGCTTCACTGGTTAACTACTAATTGAAAGAAGCTGCATTCTTTTTTGCTTAAGTAGCCAAATCTTCTTTTAGTACAACTTGGCTCCATTCCAAGTCCAAAACAGGCAGCTGCTTGTATATATGACATCTTTGCTCACATGGGAGAAATGACTTGGGCTTGAACTGCATCTTTAAGAGCGCTTCCCATGTCACTTAGGTGATAACATAGACAACAAAGTTCACAAACTATAGGATAAAACACATTTGAGAAATACCTGTTATGCAAGAAAGTTGTGGCAGTCAGCATCACCGATCGACATAACATGCACATTAACTTTAGATTATTTGGACCTATTAACTTTTGTTGTCAAAGTTGATAGTAATGAGGGACCACACTTAAACCCAGTTACAGCAAACCCTTCCGTAACTTGTATTAATTAACGATTGAACCCTTGTATGTCTCATTTAATAATCTTAGACACTACCCCTTGTCAATTCTGTAACATTTGAAACCATCCGACATAGGGAGCAAAAACGCCTTGTATGTAGAGATATGAGATCTTCAATGTTCATGTAGATTGCAGAACACACAGAAACCATTTTGACGCCAAGTGTTTCACGGACGACAGTAGTAGACAAATATGAGGTTTAGATAATTGGTACCTTGAACAATGAGAGACCAACTGAAATGTGGCGACTTATCCGGCTTGAGTCTACCTGACGTGGAAAATGCAAAACAATTAACAATTGCAACCAAGAAAGAAATATATAACTAAAAATAATATGGTGATATTACAACATTGTGAATAATGTTGCTGAAATTTGGAACCAAAAATTCATTCAGCGAAAACTAAAAACATATATACACGGCAAAATGATAAAAACAAACAAACGAAGGAACAAAACATATTAAGGGGTTAGCGAAACAACAAAATTTAATTTATTATTATTATTTTTTTTTGGATCTAGTTACTTAGGATCTATGTTGTATTAGGCGCTAGGTGAGGCGAGGCGTCAGGCACCTCGCCTAGCGCCTAAGGCGCGCTTAAGCCCCGAGGAAAAATTGGAAAACACCATAAACACTCAGAATTTGGCGCCTTTTTTCTCGGGGCTGGTGTTGCGCTTAGTGCGCCTTTGGCGCTTAAGCCCCAAAGGCGCTCGCCTTTTAGAACATAGCTTAGGACCACAAATATAAAATAGTACATCTTTGACTAAATAGTTCCCTTAACAGAGCTTAATTTGAAGATAGCTGAACCCAACTGCACAAAAAGCATTCTTTATTCCATCATTAAATTTGGAGGAAAATAAGGGACAGATGGCATTGAGATAATGGACTCCGTAATTTCAGCCAAAATTCTGAAATCAGTGCTATGAAGGAACTAAAACCTTAGCCTAAAGAGTGGTTAATAACCTAGCATCTAAGTAACCCACAAACCTGAGCGACTGATGAACTGTAGAAATTATTACACAAACATCATAAGTGGTTTATGAAAGATAACATGGTTAGAAGTATAGTATTTTACATGTTTGGCATGCATCTCTAAATATCATAAGTTGTTGGCTGTGATGAAGTAAGAGCAACATCTCTAGACATAATAGCTCCAACCCGTCAGCATAAACCCGTCGTCATAAAAAAAATTTAATTAGCATTTTTGTAAATGCTCTTACTTTTCCTGAACCTGGTGCAGTCAACCTGACGAAAGAAAGTCAACACTATTAGATAGAGCGAAACAAGAAGAAGCACCCAAAGCAATGACTCAATCAGCAGAAAAAAGAAATTGTAGTTAATTTGAGACAGGTGAATTATGTCAAATATTTACCTGTAAAATTCAATTGGATTGCTCCAGTCCATAGAATGCATCAAATGCAATTTCCACTAAGACATTGGAGGATCCTACGACCCGCTCACTAAATACCGGGATGGTTAATACAAACCCAATCCAAGACTTCCACAGAAAACTTTTGCATTCATACATGAAGGATGCAGTGGAAAAAACATAAGACACGTGTAAAAATCACATGAACGCATAATCTAACATGCATCAGAGAGTTACAAAGAAAGAAGAAGGAAAAAAAAAACAGATAGGGGCAAGGTGAAAAAGGAGTTCTATCATTAAGCTCTTCACATAATTTTTTCATATCTGATTCAAACTTCTCGTGTGCCTCTCGAACTCTTGAAAGGACCTAATCTCCTTGGTTTGATGATGCTCAAATGGTAATGCAACAATTATTCTTATGTCTAACTCTAATTGTTTTACACCTTCATCAAATGATTTTAACAACAACCCTCAGTACTCCTACCAACTTTGTTCCCTTTACATATCCCAAGTGGACAAAAAATCAATTTACGCAAGCTTGCAAATTCTGGCTAAACCCTGAATTATCAACAATATTGTTCGAGAGCTCATTGTCCAACTTCTGCAGGATCCTTTACAATACACATGATGAGTTTGCCTAGCTGACAGTTTTCCCCTTCAAGAGTAATCAATTACATATAGGTTTGTAGCCCTATCCACTATCATAACAGCAAATTGTTTGAACTATATGCTTTGTATCATTATGTTTTGAAAACCACAGGGTATGACCATCATCATGGACGTGTACAAAATGTACCTGAAATTTATAACAGACTTTACATGTTATGCACGGTATAAACATTCACATATATCGTAACATACACTAAAAAGAGTTAACATGCTTTTCTATAAGACATTCAATTTTTTAGGTTAATAAAACAAATATCAGAGCAACAATGTATACGGTATCAATCACCTGTTTTCTTGGTGGAGACGGGAGATGATTTAGGTAGTCTTAGTAATGGCGACTGAATCAAATTTAAACTTTTGTTGAACTACATTGAAAATCCCCTAAATTTACCATCAAATGTATGAAACCCTAAGACAAAATCAATTACTTATGCCAAAATCTCTTCTTACCTAAAAACCCTTCAAGTACGACTGAATCCGTAAAAGAAGATGCAGATATTGTAAGCACTTGCAAAATCATGAGAAGATGATGTTGTGGTCAGTAAACCACTGTTGCTGCTCAAGAAGGAGGAGTATGTGAAGTTATAGATAGATTCTGGTGATTGTGTATGAGAAGATTTAAAGAACCAAGGAAGGGTTGAGTTATATCATCAATTAACCTCTATCTGCAACTCTACTACTACACTAAGCAGAGAGGACGAAATAGTGGAGGAAATTTCTCGTTTAGGGTTCTATATCATCGATAAAGCGTCGCCCCCTTATTTTTGTCGACAACAATAACCAAACATTCCCATCCGTCCAAGTCATAGCTCGATCCGGATGATTCCGGCCGCGGGATCATGGTCCCGGTTCAATCCTGACCATCTAATGACTCTCAAATCTCAGAGTCAAAGACCACCTTTTTTTTATAACAGTGATTAAGGTCGCTCATGTTGTTCTTTAGGGAATGACATCAAATGGGGGAGATTTCTTTCTGAACTTGTGAATTCGATAACAACCCTTGGGAGCGGTAAAACGGTAAACAATAAGGTAGTCATGCCTAGTGGACATACTGTAGTTCTACCTTTTACTTCCCAAGAGGAGCCCGTAGCTGAGGAAACTGAAACAATCTCTAAGGATTCCCAAGAAATTCATGATAGGACTACCTTTGTGCCTAGAGCCCCATATCCACAGTTGTTAGCCCCAACAAAGAAGGAGTCGACTTTCAACGAGATAATGGAAACATTTAAGCAGGTGAACATCAACTTTCCGTTATTAGAAGCAATTAGGAAAATTCTTGCTTATGCCAAGTTCCTTAAAGATCTTTGTACACGAAAGCGTAAGCTTAGTGTCTATAAGAAAGCCTTTTTAGCTAGTCAAGTAAGTTCAATTCTTCTGAACCAAACACCCCCTAAGTATAAGGACCCTGGATGCCACACCATATCTTGTGTGATTGGTAATCATGTAGTTGTTAAGGCATTGCTTGACTTAGGAGATAGTGTTAACTTACTCCCGTATCATGTGTACACACAACTAGGTATTGATTATGTCGCCACCAGGGAATAAGTTGTGAACTTTAATCTCTACGTTTTTACATGGCTAGAGAAGTTATAATTCTTATGTTGAGTCATATCGCACTAATTGTTCTCTTGTTCGCACTAATTCTGTTGTAACTAATAGTTTGTGTTGATGATTTTTCTCATGAAAATATTGTATCTTAGTGCCTCTAACATTAATATCGTTATTTTTAACTTCTTTGTTCGTCACTGGCGAGAAGAGAGAAAAATATTGGATGCAAATTTATTTTGTTCGTAACTGGTGAATACACTTAAAGTCCAAGGAAATCCTTCTCTTGTGATTAGAGTAAATGTCGCATTATCGTTCTTTCGGGAATGACTTTAATGGGGGGGAGTTCTTTTTGAACTTGTGTTTAATGATACATCTTTGTGGGAAGTGCGGATGTGGAATTGTATGAGATGCTTGTGCCTTATGTCTTCTTGACGCAAACCGAGATTTCTTGGTTGAAATCGTCTAAACTAAAGGTTGGTATATGTTCTCTAGTCTTGAAACTCTTTTGACTAATTCATGATTATCTCGATTTTTCACCTTTGCCAATTTTGTTGACAGAAAGGTGGAGAATTATTAAGTAGTATCTTACTATATACATATGGCTTTACGAAGAATCATGTAAGGGGGAGTGAATTATTATATATAGCTAGGTTTTACCTATTTTGCAAAAGTAGTATGTATTAACTAAATGGGAGAACATATCACCGTAGTATTGCTTCAAAATTGTGGTGCAATTGAATTTTGAGGAAGGTAACAATACTATGTTTCTGTATAACGCGACTAATGAGTAGAGTGTGTTTACCCCATTCTATAAAAGCTCTAAACGAGTATTCTCATAAGTTGTTATCGCTACGGATCTTCAACAAGAAAGTGTTGAACGAACACATGCAGAACATTAAAAGAACTTGAAGTACGAAGAATTCAAGATGTGTGTTGAAGAACCAAGGAAATCATGCATAGTGGATTAAGCTAAAAAGTTTATTTATTGTATCCATATGTATTGAATAGTTTTGTTACTAAAATTGACAGAGGGAAAGATTGTTAGAGCATTGCCCGGTTGAACCCACATGTTTTGCTATCTCAAGCTTGTTGTCAATGTTAGGTGATCAAAATCTTGATTTCTAGTCTACTAAGTCAAGTTTCAGCTAGGTTTTGCATGTGTTCGTTTTTCTATGGTTCAATTGGGAATAGTTCTCGAACCCGGTTGGCGAACCAAGAAAAACGTGAACCATACGTAGTTCATCACTGCTTCTTCTACACATTAGGACATACAACAACCAGAGCTAGGGATGCAAAAACACTCTTCTTCTCTTCTTTTTCAACCCCGTACATCTACACCTGCTTGAGTTTGTGTGATGCTTTTTAGCTTAAGCTGCAAGCTAATTTGGCTTTGACTTGAATGAGAAATTTGTGGAGTTTCAAGATGAAAATTTAGTTGAACAAAGGGATCTGATGATGTTGATTATGGCAATTTAGAGGAGGATTCGAAGTGGTTGAAGATATGAGTTTTGTAAATCCTCTCAATTCGAGATTATAGGTTCTTTTTAATTCACCTTATTCATATTTTTTGAACTTCAGTCAATCAATTAGGGTTTGTTAATGTCAATTTGAAGATTTTCCTAAATTATGGTTCTAGAAGAATTTAGGTTTGTATCATATATCAACTTCAAATTTTGTGTTGATTGATTGGCTGGTTAGGACTATTTTTCCTTTTTTTATTTTTTTCTTCTTTTTTTTTTTTTGTTTTTTTTTTAATTTTGTGTTGGTTGATCAAAGAAGAAGATAAACAGGTTTCACCAAAGGTTATTTACCGAGTCATGAGCCGACTCGCTCCTTAGTGCGAGTTAACCTGGTCCTAATTAGGTAATTTGGGGATTTAAATGTCTTTTATTAGGCTGATTCACTGCCATGTATACAAGAACGGCCGTTAGCCGTTTCATTGAGAAAAAAAAAGACAGAAAAAGTCAAGATATGGGCAACTAATATATTGAGAAAAAATGTGGGCATTTTCTTAATTATATTTCCCCACTTGGACATTTTATTAAAAACCCGTAAATTGATTTACCTTAGCTCCGTAACTAAAACCTAAAATGAATAATGCTGATGAACAAGTAACCGAAAGACTCACCAGATGAGTGTGAACACATAAATAACGATGGCATCCACGTGTTCACAAACAATATTCGCATTCATTCATACACTTATAAAGGAGAATAAATCATAAGTATACTATGTTGAAACGATGACTCATCGAATCAGAGCCTTCGGGCTCGTCCTTGTATAGTCATGGGGGAGTAAACTAGCTACTCATATGACCGAGATATGTAATAGATCAATGAATAGTAATAAAGATAGAAAGTAAAGTGATGAATGTAAATGAGACGATGATTTACGTGGTTCAGCACTAAGGCCTACGTCCACGGGGGTTGGTGTTTCACTATGTCTTCAGAACAATGAAAATCAAATGACTCTGTGTGAATAACGAAGCCAAAGGGGAAATATAACTCATACTTACTCTTCCTATTTCTCTCTCCTATTCTCGTACTCAAGTTTGGTCGACCCCTCTTCTGTCAGTGGAGAGGGGTATTTATAGGGATAGTACATGGGGTCCACTATCAAAGATATTTATGACCTTATCTTCTTGGTCTTTGCGCTGGACCCGCTGGTATCTTCGTTCTAGACAGATGGCTCCAACGGTCATATGTGGACACGATGGGTTGCCTATTTCTCCTCCACAAATCAATTGACACGTACCCTATGCTTTAGGGTGTTTAATGCGGGTGGTTGGGGCGGTCTACACGCGTCAGACATATGTCTGATACCCCCATCACATCCTCGTCACTGAGACTAATCCTCACCGTCGATCTTGGATCTTCTTCGAGATGAGATAAAGCAGATCTTTGGATGTTCTTCAGTACTTCGCGGTGGCTCGTTCTTTCAGTGCTCCTCAAATCTTAGCCTTAGGTTTATCTTGATGATTGATATATGTAGATGATAAATGCCCCTTGGGTGTTGAGACGTGGCATCGTGACTTGATGTCTCAAGCTGTGTATCCTCCACGTGTAACTCTACTGACACGTGGCGAGTGATGAATTATGTGTATACAATTTTCCCCTTTTCTTCTAACTTGACTGTTAGTCAAAGTTAGAGGAAAACTGTCTTCTCATCTTCTTTATCTCTCCATAATAACTTCCCCTATATTTTAGGGCACGTTTCCCATTTCTTGTAATAACTCCTTCCTGAATCATGGGGCAGTTTTATCATCTTTGGTGCTATAAATAGGAGAAAGAATGTCATTGAAATAAATTTTATTCCTTCTTCATTCTCTTGTCAACCTTCAACTCTTCATTCTCTGAATCTCCTCCCTTTTCTTCTTCTCTTTTTTGTTCTCTAGCCATTAACTTTTGCTGGTGATGTTTAGAGTCGAAGATTTAAGAGGTCCTGTTCTGTCGCTTTCCATCAGGCGTTCGTAAATTATATTGGTTCTTATCGTAACACTTTTGATTCAGGTATGGCGTCCTTCTTATATTGATTCTGATTGATAACCATGACTGATGATCATTTTTCTGCTGCTGTTTCTTGGTTTTGTGATGAAGAACAAAATATACGTAAGTATATATACTTGCCCCTATTCTTTATCAAAAAACATATGGCCTCCTTTACGACTGAACTAGGGTTTGTTGCTACTGAATTGGGATTTCTTATTTCCTGCGGGTTTCATTAAACCGCATATTTCCATGTTTTGCTGGTATTTCTGATATGCTGTGTAAATCGAGAAGTTTTTCGTTTTATGATTTTCATTATCTTTTCTGTTAATCTTTTTCTTGTTTCTGTGCCCCTTGTAGGTATGGCCGATCGTCATCGGGTTCCTTACCAAACTCCGCCACCGAGTCCCTATAGATCTCCTCCATCTAGAAGTCCTGATATATCTCCGCCGAAGGGTGGTCCATCTAGGTCTTTGCAGCCAGATCTTCGAGTTCTGAAGACTTCTTCTGCATCTAGTCCCAGGGTCTCATCTACGCAAAAGGGTGATCCACCGAAGGGTTCTCGATATGCGGTTAATCGTCCTGTAGATAATCCTGCTTCTCAACGTGATGCATCGCCGAACGTGCAACATCCTTCTCTTAAACGTGGTGAGCCGCTAAATGTACATCCCCTTCGTTCTGTTTCCCCAGCTAAGGTGCCCTTTCAGAAGCCCAAGGCTCCGCAGTCTACCATCCCTACGAAGGAACCTTCTGCTAAAGGTGTTGCGTCGAAGGCAGACCTGTCAAGGAATCCGCCAACTAAGAGAAAAGCTTCAGATATGAGTCCTCCGAATGAGACGTCGTTGAACAACGCTGCTGGTTCTGACGTTGCCCCAGTTATCCGAAGCGTTCCGGTAGGCAAGAAGAAGGTTACTTTTAAGCATGTGGACCTCGAAGCATTCAAGGTGAAGCATGGCCTTGAGGCTTTTGACGTTCGATTTTACGTTCCAGACGAAGATCTTACTTATGATATGATCGTGAACTACAAGTACGATGAGTTCCATTTGCTGACAACAGTGGGGGCCTTCAAAGCTGGATTGATGTTGCCTTTGTATAAGTCGGGGGAATCTTTTTAATATGATGCTCTGACCAATCGTGAGGGTTCTACTCCTCATACTCACTGTCGCTTGGTGGTACAACTGAGTGGAAATTATCTTCGATCACTGAAGTAGTGTTATCTTCGGAGTAAAGGTGAGACAACGATGATATGCTACGTCCCCAACCCTGCTGAGAGGGCCTTATATACTCCTGCGAATTTCAACGCCTCCTTCGGAAATTATGTCAACAGTAGGAATCGTAAGCCATGGAGTGTGGGTCTTCGTACGACTGCAGCTTCTCAATTTGAGGTTCGCCTTCTAAGTGAAGTGAGTGACTCGAAGCTTCGTTTTGTCCCTGGGACCGAAGGGACTCCTTCTCAAAGGCTTTTCCCCAAGAATGAACGACTTAAGCGTGATCATGACTACGAGTGGCACGCCACCGTTATTGAAGTCGTCGGTCCCTGGGCCTATGGTTGGGTGCCTGGTCAAAATGGATGGTGTCCCGTTGAAGGTAGTCAACCTCGTGAGAGTGCTTCATCCCGCTATGGTGACTTCTGTCCTTGGCAATTAAATTTATATGGTATGAACTTTGAGTATGCTTTTGATGTTGCTGAAGAGGAGGAGAGTTCCGAGGCAGCTCTTCCTTCGAAGAGTACTGCTACTGTCAAGGTATGATTCCATTACTTATAAAAGTGTATTGTTTTATGTATATTTGCCCCTGGGATCAGAAGTTGATCAAGTGCTTTGCCGAAGTCCTCGAAGAAGAAGAAGCTTGGCCCCGTTCAGTCTTCCACTGTTGGTAAAGGAGAAAAAGAGATCCCCGAGGTAAATAGCCCGGTGAATGAAGAAGAGGACTCTGATGAGGAGATTACCAATGATGAGGACCGTACAAGTACTTCTCCTCCTGGTCATGAAAGCGCTGATAATGTTGGCGACGGTACTAGTGGGGAGAAAGTTATGTCTGATATTTCGATAAACGATCCTCCCATTGGGTCAGTGGAAGGTCAGGGGAATGAGGATGCTGAGCTTCAGCCGACGAACCCTAATCAAAAAATTTCTTTTGGTAGAATTTATTCCATTGGGGGTCTGATGAATATTAGCGCCGCTATGGGGTTAGCTGAGGAGTTTTCTTTGGTCTCGGCAAATGATGAATGGGATGTTCTTGGGGGGGGGGGGGGGGGTGAGTAGGAAGCTGGTGGGGAAGTAGCTGGTGGAGAAGATAGCTCTGATGGTGAGGATGTTGAGGCCCTTGATAACAAAGAGACTGAAACCCAGAAGAACCCCGATAATCGGAATAATGGTGCTGATGAAGGCTTCGAGAAAGCTTCGAGAAAGCCATGTTGCATGACGGTGATGATGCCACACTTGACTGGCTGATAAAGAAAAATTTGATGTTCGTGCCTAATCTCGCTTCCGTAATTCCTGGTGAGAGAAATTCCGATGCCTTCACTCGTAAAAGAATGCAGCTATCATCTCATGATGAGGTTACGGAAATATGGGAGAAGGATTTAGGGGCTACTGCTACGAGTCTTCTAGTCGATCCTCCGTCCTCCATTGCTGATATAATGGCGATAGCCGACGGGTATCAGTATGGTTTCCCTCAGCAGCGTATTCTTGAGGTAAGTCACACTACACCAAATTCCCGGATTCGTAACGGCTTATGGGCCGTTACGAATTTCCCGTTACAAATGACCGTTACAAAAAATTCGTAACAGGGCTCAGCCGTTACTAAGTTTTTATAAATTAGTAATAGGGCTCAGCCGTTACGAAATATTTTTTAGGCGTGCCAGTCACACGCTTGGTCACACCAGGGTGGTAACACCTTTAGAATGTCCGTGTGCTATTCACATGCGTGGCATTATGTTTCCACCCACAATGAGTTATACCAGAGGATATTTCCTCCCATGCGTGATTTTGAGGATATACCCTAGTGAAATCGAGGTGGAGTTTTCATTTCTGTTTTTTTTCTCTTATGCTCTTGCCTCTCTTCTCTTTCTTTCAACCGATGAGTCGATGAAATCATCACTGAAATCTCACAGAGATCTCTTCAATCATCGATCTATGTAAATGTTCATCGATCACTTCTATAAGTTTTTCGATTTTAGGGTTTCTAAGTTTTTCAATCGTCTGTTTTTTCTCATCTTCACTCTCAACTGAAGATTTCAGTTCTTCAATCATTTGTTAATCATCATCATCATAAGTTTAGGGTTTCGATTTCAGTTTCATCATCATCAGTTTTAGGGTTTTACCTTCAATCGTCTGTTAAGCGAGTTTAGGGTTTCGATTTCGCAGATCTATGTAAGTTTTTATCATCTCTAAGATGATAGTTTTTTTATCGATTGTGAGGTTTCAGTTTAGTTAATCAAATTCTAGGGGTTCAGTATTTCAATCGATTTTAGGGTTTATTGTTACTCGTTTTTTATTTTGAATCTCTAACTTTCTCTCTATCTTCTTTCTTGAACTACTACTCTGTTGATGATATTATGAGGATTTGATTTGGGAGTTTTGTTGGAATGGATGTAACTTTCAGGTGAATGAAATGGTAACTTTAAGAAGAGATGGACAAAAACCGACCAAAAACGAAGATCATCTATGACGACATGTGAAACGAAGAAATTGTAGAAGACCGAACTGGTAAATTTCTTTAACCCTAAATCTCTCTTTCTATTCAATCGGAAATTGAACTGATTGCGTAATTTTTTGTGGTAATGGGAATACCTAATTCTTTTTGTTTGGTTTCTCTTATGCTGGTGAAGGAGGACGGGAAAAAATTCCAATAAATGGGCATGGATGGCAGTATACCTAGACCTACCAGTTTTAAAAAAGGACTAGTCAAGATAGTTCTTTCAGGTGGTAAACTTCCAATCACATTGAATTATTATCTTCTTTCTGTTGTTTTGATTGCATATATCTGTCTACTTGGATGCCCAATTTTAGGCCTTATTTGTTATTATGTTTTGCTAAGGATGATGTATATGTTTTTAGCTTGGATTTAATTGCTCTGCCAAGTTAAATTCTACTTGTTATAGAATCTAATTTCATTGATCAAGGCCTTCTTGTTGATTTACCGTATGAAATTCACTCTTCCTGCTGGTATAGGAATGGTAGCAATGGTAGCAATGGTTAAAGGTTAAGTCTGCATCCACATTTTTGTAACCAATGGTTTAAATGTTTAGAGAAATTGTATGTGACACAGAATGAAACAAAATTGTGCACTTCAGATCTTCCCATTCTTTTTAGAAAACTACTTACTTAGACTCCCATGTTGCATTTTCTTTTGTTTGGCTTTGAGATCTCCCTTAGGATGTATGTGGTACCGACTTCGGTTGCGTAGTCATGTTCTGATTTTAAAAGTGGGAGGATGTTTCTGTTCTATTGTGCATAGATATGCAAGGCCGTGGTGTCAATAGGTTCTTTCTTGATTTGATTACATTGCTTGGTGATATTTGTTGATGACATTGCTTGGCTGGTAGTTTGTTGATTAAATTGCTTAGTAGATATTTTGTTGCTCAAATGAAGGTAAAAGGACATTGGAGCAGAGAGGGTAGGAAAAGAAGAAGATCAAGAGGAGACTTGCAGACATTGGAACTGGAGTGGGTTCAAGACATCTAACTCCTGGCCTCTCTTTCCTAGTGGCTCTTTGGATAGCAAAACTAACAGGTCTACTCGCTTAGACACTGATGAAGGTAAAGTCTGATGTGCAAGGTGATTAGAGACACTAAAACTTCAAAAATAGTTGTTATGCCTTTTATCATCATCTAGTAGTTTTTTGTGTAAAACTTAAATCTCTTATTTAGTTTCTGGTTTGCAAGTACTGTATTAGTGTGTTGAGTAGCAGATCTTGGCATCCTGGGGATTTGGTGCACCAACTTCTTGTTGGTTGTATACCAACCTAGTTTCCTTTTGGCGATGTAATATAATCTCTGGTTATTGCATTATATTAACTAATGTGAACATCACTTAAGTGTGTTAAAACAAGTTCTCTCCCACTTTTCACTGTCTGAACTTTTGGTCGTCTCCATCTTGTCTCGATGTATCGTATGTTCTTTTTTAACCAGATCTAAGCTCCGGTTTGTTTTTTATTAGGCTTTTACCTTGTGAACCCATTGTGTAGAACAATGGTGGTTCACCATTCAGGATCATATATACAACTTTGTGTCTGTTGAGGCATTGTATCTGTTGAGTACAATGACTACTCTGAAAAGAAGCCTTTGCTGTTGAAAAGATTGGTCGGGGTGGTGTTAATGAGGATTGGTGGGGGTGGTGTTAATGAGTACAATGACTACCTTAGCTACAGGAAAACTTGTTACAGAGACTTGCTTATATTGTTCTTGCATTCTCTTTTCCAATTTTTCTGATGCTACTGTGTTTAGTTTCAGTTAGTTTATTTCCGGAATATCTGCTTATATGTATGTACCGTTTTGAATGCTGATAGGTGTAGAATACACCGTATTTACTATCTAGAGTTTATGCTTTCTTTGCTATTTTTCTTGTAAATTATATATTTTACGCGTGTTTTTGAGTTATCAGGTATTCTGGAGTCGCACGGAGGAAAAGAAGAAGAAATTACTCTATTTGATCCAAAAGGGTAAAATTGTCATTTCATGGGCGAACACTATCTGGAGCCCAGCCAAGGTTAAGGGGCAACTCTATTGGGAGGAGTACTAAACAGAGCCAGCTGTGGTTAAGGGGTTGCCAGATGGGTGGCCCTTATCCAGAAGATGGGTGTGCTGTTAGCACCCTAATCCTCTTTTACCCTAAATCGAGAGGTGTTTCTTTCATTCACCTCATTTTTGTTCTACCTGAAGATAAGAGAGAAAAGCGAGATTCTTTGCCATTAAATCGAGAGACCAGATCGAGCTGCTGATTAAAAATTGAGAGATTAAGATCGAGAAAGTATGGCACTGAAGATGTTTCCGTGATGAATTTGAGCTGAGATGGAGAAGGAATTAGCAGTCCGTTGGTGGTCGTTGTTATCTGATGCTGCCAAGAAGAATCAGAAGATGTTATTGATTGTGGATTGAGTTAAGGGGAATCTAGGGTTTGAGAAGAAAGGAATCTGTTGCGGGTGAATGATTGAAGATGAAGCTACTGAATAATTGATGTTAGGGTTCGCAAAAGGAATTAATTTGGGATACTCTCAGATTTAAGAATACGGATCGTGGAACCAAGTCGGTGATGATTCTGAAAAGATGGGTTTTGGTTGAATTGAAAAAGAGACGAGAGGGAATGAAGATTTGAGATGTTGAGTGGTTGATTGTCATGGGTTGCTGCCATACAGGGAGAGAAGGGTGTTGCTCAGGAAGCTGCAGAAGTTGGGTTTGATTACAATGGATGGTTTCTGATGGAAGAATTGGTTGCGGTGAAGAGTTACAGGAATGAGAAGAACTGATGGGTCTGTGGTGTATGATTCAGATGGAGGCATTCTTGCAGTTTGAATGGTGAATTACAGGTTTGAGGGAATGCTGATGCTGTTTAGTTATGCAGCAAGGAATCGATGATGGATTGAGGCTGGAATTTGATGTTGGCATCAGTTGTGGATGCAATGGTTCTGTGTTGAATTGCAAAAGAAGATAGAAATGGAAATTGACAGTGCAGGGGAAATGGGAGATTGCAGGTGAGATTATGGAGTTGTTGAAGTCTGGAAGTTTGATGCCGTTGAGCCATAGTGCAAGACTCAGGCTATGGGTATTTGGTGGCTTTACCTGAGCCAGATGGTGTTGCAGTACAAGCACAGTTGCTGGCATGAGAGGAATGTTAAGATGTGTTGCTACAAGCACAGGCCTGGTGCAAGACAGCAAGGGTTGAGCTCATGGTGTTGCTGTTTTCTTTGAGCGGAGTTGCAATCGTGTGAGCTGAAATGCAGTTGTGATGGAGTTTGGTTGTTGGTTTGGAGCAGAGTCGCAATTATTGGGCTGATTCATGGAGATTGTGAGCTGCGGTCGGTGCTGTGTATGTAAAGTTATAGGGGATGGCAAGAATTGCAGAGCTGAGCAAGATAGTGACTCTGGTTATAGAACTGAGTAACTACTGGTGTTGTAAGCTGGAATTGGAGGTGCAACTAGAATGGGTAGAATGCTTGGGTTGAGAACAAGAAGTGAAAGACAAGGTGCTGGTGCAACTTGAATGAAATTTCAGTTTAAATGTCTGTGAATGGATGATGTGTGTGTATGAATGCCGCACAGGAGATGTTGGCGAGTCAGAACGAAATGACTTGAGTCTGCAATCGGTGGTGCCATGTTGTATAATGGCATTGCAAAGGCATGAATGGCATATGGAGTTTAGAATTGGTGGAGTTTTTTGGGTTGATGAGAATGGTCGAGCTGCAACTCGAGCAAATGGTGGTTGTTTCTGAGAATAGGAGTTGCAGCTGTGGATATTAAGCAGGTGCGGGTGATGGGTTTGTTCATTCAAGATGGCAGAAGCTGTTCCAGAATTACAGTAATGGATGGATGATGTATGAAAGAAGAGAGGATGAAGGCTGTCGAGTTCAGTTGCAGAGATGGTTGTTGGTGGTTGCAGAGTTGATTTGTTGGCTTAGAATGAGGCATTACAAGTTATGCACTGAAGTTACAGGGAAGGCAGCCATCATGGCTGAAGCACAATGATTGTGCTACACAACTCAGGCCAGTGCAACTAGCCTAGGCCAAAGTGAATCGGGGATCGAGCCAGACTGACTCGTCTGAATAGTTGAACTGATTCACATCTGACTGGACCCGGTTTGACTCAGTGACTCACCCGAGTTGACTCGACCGTTTTGACCCGTTGACCGGTGACCGGGTGGACTTTGCCGGTCACCTGAGATACTTTCCGGCGACTTTCCGGCCAAGTTCTGGCCACAATACCAGTTTTCCGGCGACCGTTTTGGGCAGAGTTTTCACATGGGTTTTTCTCACACATGGGCTTGGTGGACTTCTATCTTTTGGACCCTTGGGGCTTGACCTAATTTTGGAATAAGAAGAGCTATAAAGGAGAAAGTTTCTACAACTTTGGGGGCTCTTATCTTATTATCTTTTTCTATTATCTTTTGCCTCTACTTTGTTTTCTAGGGTTTAGAACCATGAAGTCTTTTCTCTTTCTTCTTGTTATGAACTCCATGAATATGAGCTAAAGTTTTATTATTGGTTATGGAATAAGTTGGATTTCCAAATATGGGTTTTAATTCAATAAATTAGTTTTCTCTCATATTATCGTTTATGATTCACCATTAATATTGTTACATGATTTGAATGCTTGTTAGTCGAGTCGCGAATCGATTGAGTTTGCTTTCATCTTTATTGCTAGATTAGGGTTATTATACGCAAAAGTGATAATTCCGGATTGCAAGTAGCATAAATATGATTATAGTTTGTAGTGATATATTCTTATGATCATATGTGAACCATAACCTTTGTTAAATCGGATTAGTGCGCTTTCCACGTTCGATTGCTTTGATTGGCCTGATTTCATAGAACCTAATGCATCTAGGGAATTAAACTTGATTAGTGCTTTTACACGTTAGGTTGTTCCTTTAGGTAGAATTCATATTCGCATCTTTTAATGTGTTTGTTGATGACATGAGGAGATTTGCGGGATATTCTTGCGATCAAGGTATTCTAGGGTCTTTGATAAAAGTTGAGATTTAAAATATCAATTCTAGTTATTGTGGTGAAACCATGTTTGTGATTGAAGACGAAATCCATGACCAATACTTTCTCATCCTTGATTTGATTTGTTTCCTTATTTCTTTATTTGCTTTTATTTAGTTTATTATATAAAAATCACAAAACTACCGGTGTTATTTATAGGGAACCGAAACAATTTGACAACCTAGACCTCTCTGTGGGATCGATCCTTTCTTGCCCTTGCTATATTTATATTTTGAGTAGTAAGAAAGTGTAATTATATTTGTGTCGGCTGACAACCGGTCAAATTTTGGCGCCGTTGCCGGGGAGGCAGCGGTTGTCATTTGTCTTTGGTTTCTTATTTTTGTTTTTAGTTTTTGTTTTATTTTTCTTATTTTCTGGGTTTTAACCTTGGTTTGAGAATTTTATTTCCGATGCTTGTTTCTCATGGAAGGAGCATACTACATGGATGGATACGGTTTTCAACAACCTCAACAATATGACAACTACCAATTCCATGGGTATAATCAAAACCAATTTATTGGTTATGACCAATATTCCATGGAACCTTATGGTTTTCCTCAACAACCTTATGGCAGGTATGTGTGTGAACAACCACAAGGATGGGAGGATTCTTATGCTCGTGAACAAAAAGTCTCTAACTTTATAGACAAAGTTTCCAACTTTTTACAAGAGGAATTTCAAAAAGCAAAAGAAACTACAAACGAGCAACTCCAAGAACTTCGTGAAGGTATTGCTAGCTTGCGAAGAGGCATTGATCAATGCAAGGAAGATATGGATAATTCTAATGTGCATATGGTTTGTGATGAATATTTGATTGATGCTAATGTTGAAAAAGGCCAATCCTTGGGCACTTTTGTTGATAATTGTGTAGTTAACTCAACTCTTGATCTTAATAATGATCATTCACCTATTCAAAAGGATGAGTTCGAGATTAGCAACACTAAATTCAGCGAGGACCAATCTTATGTTGACTATGATAGTGACGGTGATAATGATACATTGCTTGAAACAACTCATGGTGACATCCCCGAGGAGTGTACAATGGAGTCTTTTTGAGATCAATATGAAGACGAAGAGGAATATGTCGAAACTTGTGTAGATTACTCAAGCATTGATCTTAATAATGATCAAGAGCCTATTCAAAGGGTGGAGCTTGAGGATGATGCATTTTCGAGTGTTCTAAAAAGTTTCTTATAATAAAATTTGGATCCGCAAAAGAGTATGTGCCTTACAACAAAGAGGAGTATGTTGAGAATGAGACCGTTATGACCACTATTGTGGAAGACCCAATTGAGCTTGCATATGATTGTAATGATGATGTTTATGTAGAGACTTTGGTTACGGCAGAAACGGACGAAGAATGGTTGCAAAGTTTGATAGAGGACCATGATATAAAAGAGGTGAATTATTCACTTGAGTTTTTCAAGGATGAAGAGGATTCCGTGATAAAAGAGATTGTGCAAGGTTTGTCTAACCCGTTGCCTATTGTTTCTTCTCCTTTACCTCTTATTGGTTTGAATGTATGTGCTTCGAGAGTATTGTTGAATGACTTTGTTTCTCGATTTCCGCCATTAGAGATACTTGATTCTCATACTATGCAGGTTTTGGAACAAGAAACCGTGGAAGTACCCAACTTCTATATTCTTTATACACTCCCAAGTGTGGACAAGAATAAGTGTGGGGGAAGCTTTTATTGGTTCATAGCTTCACTTTTGTTTTATATTACTAATATTTGTGTGAAGCTAGTGTATGCAAAACAGGTTCTATGGAAGGATCCTCAACTTTTCAGATTGTTGGTTTATGGACGATAACAAAAGAGTCGGGCTGACGACTTTAAACCAAGCGCTAAATGGGAGGCAACCCATAGGTTTTGTATCTTAAACCCTTTTATTTATTTTTATAGTTTTCATATCATATTTGCATCCCCATGTTTAATTTCATTGAGTCCGGAATCTATCTTATAAGAGAATTATGACGAATACCTTTTCGTCAGAAAAATTCAGACTGCACGTAGTTCAGTCCAGAGACCATAACTGTCAGACCATTTATCGAAACACTATGCCCTTTTAACACTTTGTAGAAAACACGTAGATGAACAACTTTTGTGAAATGTAGTTTTTCCAAATTCCTTACCAATTTGTACAGTTTTTGCGTTTTATCTGCTGTTACGTCAGAATTCAGAATTTTCGGTTTTACACATTGAGGACAATGTGAAGTTTAAGTGTGGGGGAGTCTTTTGCATATAGAGTTTTTAGATTTTTTGAGTCAAAATTTTCAATTTTTTTGTATATATTTGAATAAAACTCCAACTTGTGGTTAGTTTAGAGTCACATAGTATACATGTCGCTAAGATTACATCGAGAATCTCATAATAGTGACTGAACTTAGAGATGACAGAGAACATGATCGGGTTTCTTAATTGTATGAGAGTTAAAGTTGGATTTAACCATGCCAGTGGCAAATAAGGTGCAGACTGAATTCGGTATTAGAGTAGTGATCCCCTATAGTGGAGACTACCCATGTTACATAATGTGAGGCACCGACCTTCAATTCTTTGTACCTGTCTAAATTGTGCTTTTATAGTGTGTGTCACCGTACGTAAATTCCGGGCAGAATGGTGAGCTGTCCAATTTCCCACCATAGAAGCACTATTTTGATCTCTTGAGTGCTATTTTTATCAATCATGTTGGTGACATCGAATTGCTAACTTACATACCACTTGTAATCTTGTTCGCAGCTAGCACCATCCACCTTATCTCTCTCTACACCAACAGGTCCATAGAAACACCATCATCATCAACAAGAGGAGCATCACAAATTCAAGGAAAGTTGAAGACGTTCAAGGTTTACAAGCAACAATACAGAAATTGAGCAGATTTGGACTTTATGTACGAGAGCGAATATTATCAAGATGAGAGTTCGAGAAGTCTATGATATCAAGACATATAAGTTGTGAAGAATCAAGCGGTAAAGTACTTACACCATGGCCATTTGTACTTATTTTATTTTCAGTTGTGTTTATTTCTCTTGTCTCAAAAAAAAAAAAAAAAAAAAAAAAATTAAGAAAAAAAAAAAAAAAAAAAAGACAAGAGAAAATTTTTAGGTTCGTTAATAGTTTTTTATTATTTTGTTTTGTTTTGTTTTTATTTTGTATTTATTTTTCTTGTCTCATAAAAAAATAAAGAAAAAAAATATATAAAAGAAGAAAAAAAAAATCAAAAAGAAAAAAAAAAGAGACAAGAAAAATTCATTGTATCATATTTTGGGTTTGTATAGTTTGTTTTTAGTTTTGTATTCTTTCAATAAAGCCAATGGAAAGAAGGAATATCTATAATGAAGTTTCAAGCGACAAGGAATTTGAGGGAAAGAATCATATTGTCAAGATTCTACGAGGTTCAAGAGTTATCATCAAGAGTTGAAGACCGAAGACGAAGATGAAGACACCGATAGAAGACCGAAGACGTTTCTATGGATGCTGTGAGAGTGGTGCTAGCTGCACGCCGAACGGATAACGAGGTAAGTAAGCATATTCCCACCTTCGTTAAATGGTTGATTTCCTTTCGAAGAGATCGTCAGAAAAATGGGTTTTCAAAATTATAAAAGATTTGGGTTTTCAAAACATTCGGAGGGTTTTTGCCTTCCTACCATTCAACGTGTCGCAGGATTCTCTCTTCATTCCTACCTGGACACATGTGTGACCCATAAAAAGTTGTTTATTATTGAGAGCAATTTCATAAAACCCTTTCTTGTGAGGCAGAGTCGAGACTTTTGATCACTCCGAACCCGAATTTTAGTCGAGAAGGGATGGTTATTTCTCTCTCAACTTTTAAGGATGAGATTGTGTTCATTTATGTGTCTAACTTCTTATGACTAGTGTGCAGAATATCTATGTCTTCTTAGCGCATTGGATGCTATCATTACGGAGAACTAGTAAGTTGGAAAAGTAGGTTTTGTGGGTATATCTCTAGTAAACCCTCACGAGACTATAACTCGTCCACTAGGGACACCTAGTGGTTTAAAGGCTTGTTATTTATGCTAAAAGTGACCGTAGCCTCGACGACACGGAGTTGTATGTATTATTTAGAATTGTTTTGTTTGATTTGCTCGAGGACTAGCAAAGTCTAAGTGTGGGGGAATCTGATAGGTGTAGAATACACCGTATTTACTATCTAGAGTTTATGCTTTCTTTGCTATTTTTCTTGTAAATTATATATTTTACGCGTGTTTTTGAGTTATCAGGTATTCTGGAGTCGCACGGAGGAAAAGAAGAAGAAATTACTCTATTTGAGCCAAAAGGGTAAAATTGTCATTTCATGGGCGAACACTATCTGGAGCCCAGCCAAGGTTAAGGGGCAACTCTATTGGGAGGAGTACTAAATAGAGCCAGCTGTGGTTAAGGGGTTGTCAGATGGGTGGCCCTTATCCAGAAGATGGGTGTGCTGTTAGCACCCTAATCCTCTTTTACCCTAAATCGAGAGGTGTTTCTTTCATTCACCTCATTTTTGTTCTACCTGAAGATAAGAGAGAAAAGCAGCAGTTGCTGCCATTAAATCGAGAGACCAGATCGAGCTGCTGATTAAAAATTGAGAGATTAAGATCGAGAAAGTATGGCACTGAAGATGTTTCCGTGATGAATTTGAGCTGAGATGGAGAAAGAATTAGCAGTCCGTTGGTGGTCGTTGTTATCTGATGCTGCCAAGAAGAATCAGAGGATGTTATTGATTGTGGATTGAGTTAAGGGGAATCTAGGGTTTGAGAAGAAAGGAATCTGTTGCGGGTGAATGATTGAAGATGAAGCTACTGAATAATTGATGTTAGGGTTCGCAAAAGGAATTAATTTGGGATACTCTCAGATTTAAGAATACGGATCGTGGAACCAAGTCGGTGATGATTCTGAAAAGATGGGTTTTGGTTGAATTGAAGAAGAGACGAGAGGGAATGAAGATTTGAGATGTTGAGTGGTTGATTGTCATGGGTTGCTGCCATACAGGGAGAGAAGGGTGTTGCTCAGGAAGCTGCAGAAGTTGGGTTTGATTCCAATGGATGGTTTCTGATGGAAGAATTGGTTGCGGTGAAGAGTTACAGGAATGAGAAGAACTGATGGGTCTGTGGTGTATGATTCAGATGGAGGCATTCTTGCAGTTTGAATGGTGAATTACAGGTTTGAGGGAATGCTGATGCTGTTTAGTTATGCAGCAAGGAATCGATGATGGATTGAGGATGGAATTTGATGTTGGCATCAGTTGTGGATGCAATGGTTCTGTGTTGAATTGCAAAAGAAGATAGAAATGGAAATTGACAGTGCAGGGGAAATGGGAGATTGCAGGTGAGATTATGGAGTTGTTGAAGTCTGGAAGTTTGATGCTGTTGAGCCATAGTGCAAGACTCAGGCTATGGGTATTTGGTGGCTTTACCTGAGCCAGATGGTGTTGCAGACAAGCACGATTCTTTGCATGAGAGGAATGTTAAGATGTGTTGCTACAAGCACAGGCCTGGTGCAAGACAGCAAGGGTTGAGCTCATGGTGTTGCTGTTTTCTTTGAGCGGAGTTGCAATCGTGTGAGCTGAAATGCGGTTGTGATGGAGTTTGGTTGTTGGTTTGGAGCAGAGTCGCAATTATTGGGCTGATTCATGGAGATTGTGAGCTGCGGTCGGTGCTGTGTATGTAAAGTTATAGGGGATGGCAAGAATTGCAGAGCTGAGCAAGACAGTGACTCTGGTTATAGAGCTGAGTAACTACTGGTGTTGTAAGCTGGAATTGGAGGTGCACTAGAATGGGTAGAATGCTTGGGTTGAGAACAAGAAGTGAAAGACAAGGTGCTGGTGCAACTTGAATGAAATTTCAGTTTAAATGTCTGTGAATGGATGATGTGTGTGTATGAATGCTGCACAGGGACATGTTGGCAGAGCTGTGAACGAAATGACTTGAGCTGCAGTCAGTGGTGCCATGTTGTATAATGGCATTGCAGGCGCATGAATGGCATATGGAGTTGAGAATTGGCTGGAGTTTGTTGGGTTGATGAGAATGGCTGAGCTGCAACTCAGGCAGTGGTAGTTGTTTCTGAGAATAGGAGTTGCAGCTGTGGATATTAAGCAGGTGCGGGTGATGGGTTTGTTCATTCAAGATGGCAGAAGCTGTTCCAGAATTACAGTAATGGATGGATGATGTATGAAAGAAGAGAGGATGAAGGCTGTGGAGTTCAGTTGCAGAGATGGTTGTTGGTGGTTGCAGAGTTGATTTGTTGGCTCAGAATGAGGCATTACAGGTTATGCACTGAAGTTACAGGGAAGGCAGCCATCATGGCTGAAGCACAATGATTGTGCTACACAACTCAGGCCAGTGCAACTAGCCTAGGCCAAAGTGAATCAGACTGAGCCAGACTGACTCGTCTGAATAGTTGAACTGACTCACATCTGACTGGACCCGGTTTGACTCAGTGACTCACCCGAGTTGACTCGACCGTTTTGACCCGTTGACCGGTGACCGGGTGGACTTTGCCGGTCACCTGAGATACTTTCCGGTGACTTTTCCGGCCACAATCCCAGTTTTCCGGCGACCGTTTTGGGCAGAGTTTTCACATGGGTTTTTTCTCACACATGGGCTTGGTGGACTTCTATCTTTTGGACCCTTGGGGCTTGACCTAATTTTGGAATAAGAAGAGCTATAAAGGAGAAAGTTTCTACAACTTTGGGGGCTCTTATCTTATTATCTTTTTCTATTATCTTTTGCCTCTACTTTGTTTTCTAGGGTTTAGAACCATGAAGTCTTTTCTCTTTCTTCTTGTTATGAACTCCATGAATATGAGCTAGAGTTTTATTATTGGTTATGGAATAAGTTGGATTTCCAAATATGGGTTTTAATTCAATAAATTAGTTTTCTCTCATATTATCGTTTATGATTCACCATTAATATTGTTACATGATTTGAATGCTTGTTAGTCGAGTCGCGAATCGATTGAGTTTGCTTTCATCTTTATTGCTAGATTAGGGTTATTATACGCAAAAGTGATAATTCCGGATTGCAAGTAGCATAAATATGATTATAGTTTGTAGTGATATATTCTTATGATCATATGTGAACCATAACCTTTGTTAAATCGGATTAGTGCGCTTTCCACGTTCGATTGCTTTGATTGGCCTGATTTCATAGAACCTAATGCATCTAGGGAATTAAACTTGATTAGTGCTTTTACACGTTAGGTTGTTCCTTTAGGTAGAATTCATATTCGCATCTTTTAATGTGTTTGTTGATGACATGAGGAGATTTGCGGGATATTCTTGCGATCAAGGTATTCTAGGGTCTTTGATAAAAGTTGAGATTAAAATATCAATTCTAGTTATTGTGGTGAAACCATGTTTGTGATTGAAGACGAAATCCATGACCAATACTTTCTCATCCTTGATTTGATTTGTTTGCTTATTTCTTTATTTGCTTTTATTTAGTTTATTATATAAAAATCACAAAACTACCGGTGTTATTTATAGGGAACCGAAACAATTTGACAACCTAGACCTCTCTGTGGGATCGATCCTTTCTTGCCCTTGCTATATTTATATTTTGAGTAGTAAGAAAGTGTAATTATATTTGTGTCGGCTGACAACCGGTCAAATGCAGTGTTATTCCTGTATTTCGGTCAGCAGCTGAGCAGCTCATTAAAACCTCTGGACTCTCTGCTGCTGACCTTCTTTCAAAGGCCCTTGCCAAAGCATCTGTATGCACTGACAACTTTCTCAATTTTCACTTTACATGTTCGTATTTCATTGATCTTACTGAAACTACTAGGTTGATGCAGGGGTATACTGAAATAAAGAGTAGGCCGCTTCTTAATTCCATGGAAAATGAATCCAGAGGTTGATGCAGGCGTATAGTAATTTTTTAGTCATTTCTCAGTCTAAAATGAATCCATAACTAGTTGAACAATGTGGAATTAACATGGCCTTGTTCAAAAATTCTTACTATCCTCCAGGTAAAGGTAACTGGTCATTTGAAATTATTTATTCATTTATTTTTAGTATATCGGTATGCTCTTGTAAGTATTTCTTATTGTGGATTTGACTTGTATTACTTGGAAGAGAATTACCCTCAGCATCCACTTTTGCCTAAGAACCTTCATGAGAAAGTCGTCCATTACCAAGTAAAGTGCCAATTCTTCTCTTTTTGGTCACTGATAATTGCAGATATTATGGATATTATTGGTCTTTAGTGTAGAGTCACAGACTTCGAGTTGAATTTTCTAACTCACAAGAGCACTTCCAACTTTCACTCAAGGACTGATCCTCAAAAGTCCATTTTTGTTGCCGGACCATCCGTTTGCATAGCTAATTTTTACACAAGATTTACATGGCTAAACAAGTTCAAATGCCAAATTCTTTAGACAAATTTATAGAAGATTATGTAATGGGAATTTACCTGCAGTCCAACGATTTGCTCTAGTCACTAACTTGTAGTTCCTAGCACATGGTTGGTTTAATTCTCGTAGAACTTATATTCCTGCTTCTATTTCAAAAATCATATATTCAATTGCAGCGGATTTTGAGATTTATCTCATTCTTGCTATTTACCTTGAATATGAATCTGGTACTGATATGTTTCATTGTTATCAATTGGTCTTAGGCGGTGAATATTGTTGGCTCGGGGATACACCCATTGCAGAACCTTGCTATCCTTGTATGTATTGATTTCTGAATCTGCCTTTTGACTTGCCTTTGGAAACCCCTTCCTCCTGAACTTTACGTGGCATGGATGTGAGACGCACCTTTTTTAATCCTGATGCTCTATCAATTCCAGAGATATATTGGGGAAAAAGTTGGTGAGGACGAGAAGATTCCTTGGGTTCAACAGTACATAGGAAAGGGCTTTGCAGGTAAACCGTTGACCATTTTTTTATTCTCATCATCCATAACCTGTAACAAGTACTTGAATTTGCTAGTATTACTTTGTTATTTCGCCTTTAACCACTATCTAGAACCATATCTAGAAGAGATTCAAGGTGGTTAGGTTTCTTGCCAGTAACTTTTTAGTGGTATTTTTCTAGCCTTCTTTACTTGTGTCCTTTCTAATGAAGTGAAACTTTATTTAGATTCTCGTGTGGGTCGCTGTGTGTTTAGGTACATATCCTGGGCTCAACGTGATCGTCTAGATTCTATCTAGACCATTAAAAATTATCAAGCCTATCCAAGTCACACAACATGGATTCTAGACCATTAAAAATTAAAAATTGTATTAGATTAGGTACTTTATAAGCTTATATATATGCATCCATTTTTCTCCATTCAAACTTTTATAACCAGCATTAGAAATTCAAATGCTGAGAACCATGTTTTATCTCTCAATTTTAACACGATTGTTTTTATCTCAAATCTGTGCGAACTCAGAGTGAGCCTACGAGTGAACGCAGCATATTGTCAGGAGTTTGTATGCTTCCTCTTATGTTGTTCTTCAAGGATAAATTCATAACTTCCAACATCTAAGTATCCAGAAATTTTGTGTTCACAGGTTATTGCAGATGTTTCTTTGCTCATAAGATGGTGCATCAACTTGTATTCTTCACATCAACTTGTATTCTTCACATGTATACTTAACTGGTTAACTAGCAGGTACACATGTATTCAATTTGCCTACCTGATAATCGTGGAAAATTTAGCATCAACTTGTATTCTTCACATGTATTACCTGGTGAGAGCTTATAGACTTTGGTTTGTTGCAGAACCAATTGCATTGATTGCCTGGCAGAATCTATATGAAAGACTAAGAGAGTGCCAAGTTATGAAGCTTCATCTTACCTAGTGGCAGTTAACCAGTTAAGTATCGTTGCCTTTCCTAATTTCATATTCTCCCTTCTAGTATGTCTTCTGCTCTAAGTATACCTTACTTCCAACATCACCGTTACAAAACAAATTGAGCTTTAGACCTATGTAATTATTGCTTGTTTGCATTTACATGAACTGCCTTTTTTGAACATTATTTCTGATGCCCAACATCACCATTGCTTTATCTCTAAGTACGCTGGTTGTTGTATTTTGTAGGATTGCCTACATCGAGTTTTCTGATGCCCAAGCTTTCAACAAAGCAAGCCTGCAAAGGGCGGAGAACAAAGCAGCTAAGATTTGTAAGTTCCATGTATTCAAATTTTGTAGGCATTAGTAAGTTTCTATGTGTTCCCTTAGAAATTTGATACTTAACAAAACCAAAAAAAAAGTTTGGTACTTAGAGAAATTTCAGTCCTTCTGAAATTTATATAATGTTGATAAATTTCAGCTCTTTTGAAAGTTTAGTTCTTTGTAATATAACATTGATATGAATGTGATATGAATAGATTACAAAAGAAGTTGATGAATTGTTGTTGAGTGTGGATGGATGTATGCAGGTATTGTATTTAGAACCGGCTTATTTTCGGAAGTAAATGAACTGCCGGTCTTGACCTGGTCAAAATTAGTCAATATTGACCAATTTTGACCAGGTCAAGGTTGACTGGCAGTAAATTTTTTCTGTTACGAAAAAAATTCGTAACGGCTCTAAGCTGTTTCAAAATGCCACGTAGTAACGGCTCAAGCACGTTACTAAACTGCCACGTAGTAACGGCTCAGGTCTGTTACGGCTACAATGTTACAAAAATTTAGTAACGGCTCCAAGCTGTTACCACGTGTCAATTCGTAATGGCCCTAAGCTGTTACGGCCGCCGTTGCAACCAAAAATTCGTAACGGCTGCATTGCCGTTACGAAAAAAATGTAACACCCACTTTTGAAACAGGCAAGAGCCGTTACAACCCGTTTTAGTAACGGCTCAGCTCCGTTACGAATCCTGGAATTTGGTGTAGTGTCATCGTGAGTCCCTTTGGATTGGTTGATGTGAGGAGTCCTTTTATTAACAGGCATTACCTGTTTTTCGATGTAGATGATGAGGAGTGAACACTGCAACCATACTTTGTACCAGTTCTTCAAGGCGAAGGCTCTTAAACTGGAGGCAAAGCTTCGTCATTGGGAGGAGTAATTGAATGCTTCTGAGGCACTCGTTGTTGCTAAGGACAAGGAGATATTGGAGTTGAAGGATAGGTTGAAGGGGAAAGAGCGGCTTGGTGCTGAAGAGGAGAAGCTTCGTCTTGAACTTGCACTTGTTCGGAGTGATCTGGAGAAGGCTCGTAATGATGTTTCTTCTTCCCAAGGTTTGTTTTCTTTCCTTGTTCTCCTCTTCGTCTCTCCCTTTCGTCTTCTTAGTGTGTTATCTGAGTCTCCCCACCCTATCTTCAGCGGGTGATATCGGAAGAGAGTTGGCATGGCTTCGGAATAAGAGAACTCGACAGGCTTCTAGGATCAGAGAGTTGGTGCAGAAAATTAAGGATGAGGCTAATAAGTAGGATGCCCGAGCCAATGAGCATAATGTCCTTGTGGCTAAGTGGCGAGAAAGGCGGAACCAGATGGTTACAATGCAGAATAGTTATAATGCCGATCGTCGCCAGTTTGATGGTGCTCTTTTGTGGACCCGTGATAATTTGCGTGAAGCTCGTGCGGATATTTCTCGTCTAGAGACCAAGGTAACACGCTTGGAAGAAGAGTTGCGCCAGGCTCGTTCATCCCATGGCCCTGAAGTCAAGGATTATATACAACGACTCGTTCGAGAAAGGGATGACGCCATAGCTGAAGCCCATGCTCTTAGTAATGCCCTAAGTGCTTCTCAGGATGATGTGGCTCGTTTAGTTGAATCTGAGAAGGATCTTGAAGTTAATATGTATAGGCAGGCTTACTAAGGGGATAGAAGAAATGAGCAACGAAGTTAACCGCCTCCATCATCTAGACTCCATGAAGCAGGTAGAGTTGGATGAGTGTCAGTTTGCTCTCACAAATCTTCGATTGGATTATAAGAAAATTTCGGACGAGTATGATTTTCTTGATGAAGCTCGGGACGCTGTAGTTAATGAATATGAAATAGCTTCGGCAAGAGTCGAAGGTATATATTTGTCTGGTCGTGAGTGGCTTCGTAACTTTATTTTTCTAACTTAATTACTTCTTCTTTTTCAGAGCTCGAGAGACAGCTTAACCTTGCAAATGAAAAGCTTGAAAACGCTCAATTTTCCTTAGTGGAGCAGCAGGGTAAGACTTCGTATTATGAGGGTTTGGCCGGGTCTCGAGATGTAGCAGCAAAGAAGACAGCTAAGGAAGTGGCCCGACTGCAGTCTTCATTATCACAATCTGAACTTAGGGCCACCGTCATTGCGCACAAGGCTCGTTGCCAACTGGCTGAGGAAATTAACAAGACCTTGACTAGGATCGAACAGAGTCTTCTGAAAGATCATAACATCGTGAAGAACTTCCTCATCATCCTACGCCTGAGTCCTTGGCTTTCTCCTTTGGTCCTTCTTCGGGCGGAAGTGTCCCTTAGTCTCAGAAGAAGGATTCCGCTGATCATGCTGGTTCTCCCAAGGGGAAGTAGATTGCCATGTTTGTAATAGAAAGTTGATATTTGTTGATTACTTGTCTTCGGACCCTTTTTTGGTGTATTTCTTCGTTTTTCTTATTTTAATTTCCCGAATCTTGTAATCAACTTTTATGCAATAGATCATCGTTTATTTGGATATGTACAATTTTGATTTATCTGCATGGTTAGTTCAATTATTTTCTTTAGATAACGAGTAAATCTTAATTAAAAAACAAATTAAGTAATGAAAAGTGTTTGACGGCAATAACGAAGATATGCACCTTCGTTACTGACTTTGGACCTGTCACCCCGTTGGCTAACCCTTGGCCAAAGGATTACCAAACGGTGGGGTTGAAGCAGTGTTCCCGGATATGTAATGCGTTATTGAAATATTTACATGCATTCATTCCGCTGAACCGCTGCCTTTTAGATTGATTGGGTATCTCTTTCTGCTGGAAGCCTTCCCCATGGTCCTACACTCATAGACGCTGATAGGGGAGTCCCGAGAGATTGTATATGGATACTTTCCCCAATAGAAATTTGGCAAGAAGCTTGTTCGATTGATGAGTTGAGGTCTGTTATTCCTCGTCCAGAGATAGAAACATGTCAAGCGGGTACGCTGTCTTCTTCTTCTGGTGCTCTTCACGCAGATGCGGAACTGCGTTGCTTTTACGGATAGTATGGCTTGAGATATTTCGCATTCCACGGGTGTCTGAGGACTTCTCCTTTCAGGTTACGCAGGTAATAGGATCCATTTCCTGCGATGTCGTGTATAACAAAAGGTCCTCCCCATGTTGGTGCTAACTTGCCCCACTTTTTCTCTCGCTGGTATTGGGGTATAGTTCTTAGCACATACTTTCCTTCTACAAAGTTTCTAAGTTTAACCTTATTGTTGTATTCCCTTGCAAATCTTTGTTGGTAATTCTCCATCCTTTGTAGCGCTGTCTCCCTCCTTTCTTCTAGATCATCGAGCCTTTTTAGCATCATGTCCGCTGTGAGGTTCTTCTCCCATGCTTCGGTCTTTGTGGTTGGCATGATGATATCTGTCAGGATGACTGCTTCGGCTCCGTACGTGAGGAGGAACGGTGATTCTCCTTTAGCGTACCTTCTTGTCGTTCGGTATGCCCATAACACGTTTTGTAGTTGTTCACACCACCGTCCCTTATGTTCGTCATGCTGCTTCTTGAGGATAAGAGCGAGGGTCTTATTTGTAGCCTCGTCCTGGCCGTTACTTTGAGAATAGATGGGGGTCGATTTATTCTTCCTAATTTTGAAGGTATTAAAGAGCATATCTATGTTCTTTCCCTGCAGCTGTTTGCCGTTGTCAGAGACAATCTTTGCGGGGATCCCGAACCTGCAAATGATATTTTGGAAGATAAATATGAATACGTCTGAATCGCGGATTCTTGCTAGGGCCTTGGCTTCTACCCATTTGATGAAGTAATCTGTGGCTACAATCAAGAACCATCTTTTCCCCAACCCTTCGATCAGGGGTCCGACGATGTCTATGCCCCATTTTGAGAAGGGCCAAGGACTATCCACCGAATTCAGCTTCGTTGCAGGAGCATGGATTCTTTTAGCAAACCGCTGGCATTCCTCACATCTCCTAGACATTTTCGCAGCATCTCGTATCATTTGTGGCCAATAATACCCCTGCATTTTTGCTTTGTCCGCTAGCGATCTCATACCACTATGATTGCCCGCGTCTCCATAGTGTATGTCTTTCAAAACCCGATGTCCTTCTTCTCTTGACAGGCAATGTAGCAGTGGTCCGGGAAAAGACTTCTTATATAAAATTCCGTCCCTAAGGTCGTATCTCCCCGCCTTTGATTGCACCTTTCTAGCTTGCTTCAAGTCCGCAGGCAGTGTTCCTTCTTCAAGGAAAAGATGAACTTTAGTTCTCCAATCATCTTCGTTTTTAAAGTCTTCGTCTTCGTTAGCTCTTGTCATAATGTCATCTTCGTGAAAGTCATCAGCGATATCTTCCCCTACATCATCATCAGCGATATCCTCCCCTACATCGTCTTCACGATTTTTAGCGAAGGATTCCTAAGGAGTAATCGATGGCTCATATACTCTTGTTATCTTGATTGCCTTGACGCTTTTATCTTTCAACATGGATGATATGTAGGCTATAGAATTAGCATGCCTGAGGTCCCTTCTGCATATATTCCGAAACTTGATGCTAGGTATTTGGGATGCTAGGGTTTGGACCAAGGCCATGTACACTGAAAGGGTCTCATCGTAGACATTGTATTCCAGTCCTATTTGTCGTATGACCAGTTGTGAATCACTTGTCAGACGTACATCGGTTATACCCATTTCTATTATCAAACGAAGAGCATGTACCACAACTTCGTATTCAACAATGTTGTTGGTATGCCCCTTGAATTCCAATCTTAGCGCATGCACGATCCTTTCTCCAGTGAGGGGTGGTGATTACGATGCTTATGCCCGCACCTTCCCTATTCCTTGATCCGTCGACGAAGACCTCCCATCGTCTTTGATTTGAAGGTTCGATAACATCGACTGGATCTTTCCCGTCCTCTGCTTCTGGTATGCCCCTGACTTCCTCGTCGTTGTCCAGGGGTAAATCTGCTAGAAAATCCGCCAGGACTTGCGATTTTTGGGAATGTTGGATCTCGTGGATAATGTTGAACTGATCAAGATGAGTATTCCATTTCTCTATCCTTCCTACTTTCCCAGCGCTTTTGAGGACAGCCTCCAATGGTGCTTTGCATGGAACTCGAATATGGTGAGTCAAGAAATAGGTTCTTAGATTTTGGGTTGCCCATACTAGTGCCAAGATGAGCTACTCAATCTTTGTATAATTTCTTTCTGCCTGGTTGAGAGTCTTGCTGACGTAATAGATTGGTTGTTCTATCTTTGTGTTCGTCTTGACCAATACTGCACTGACCGCATCCTCCGTTGCTGCTATATAAAGAGCCAAAACCTCGTCAGGATCGGGTTTCTGTAGGATCGGGATCGTGGCTAGATATTCTTTGATCTTTTGGAAGGCTTCCTCACATTCTATGGTCCATTCAAATTTGAGGATGTTGAAGAAATGTTTGCATTTGTCCGATGACCTGGCGATGAATCTACCCAGAGCCGCTAAGGATCCGTTGAGCTTCTGGACTTCTTTTAGGTTCTTCGGGGATGGCATTTCTACGATGTCCTGGATCTTGGTGGGATCTACTTCGATGCCCTCTTCGTTACTAGATACCCAAGGAACTTCCCTGAGGTGACGCCGAATGTGCATTTTTCCGGGTTTACTTTCATGATGTGCTTCCTCATTGCTTCAAAGATATCCCTCAGGTCTTGATGGTGATCCTTGCGCATCTTACTTTTGACGAGCATATCATCAACATAGACTTCTAGGGTGTTCCCAATCCATGGTTTGAAGATAACATCAACCATCCTCTGGTATGTTGCCCCTGGATTTCTAAGTCCGAAGGGCATCCTTGTGTAACAATAGAGGCCGTGCGGGGTATAGAATACTGTATGTTGTTGATCTTCTTCTGCCAAGGCTACTTGGTTATAACCAGAATATCCATCCATGAATGACATTTCTTCGTACCCTTCTACAACTTCTACCAGTTGATCGATGCTTGGGAGTGGGTAACTATCCTTCGGGAACGCCTTGTTGAGATTGGTGAAGTCGATGCATATTCTTACTCCTCCGGGTTTTTTTTTTGGCACTATAACCATGTTTGATATCCATGTTGAATATTTGACTTCCTTGATGAATCCCGCTTCTAATAACTTGCGGAGCTCTTGTTCGATTGCTTGGTGATACTCTGGTGATACCTTTCGTACTTTCTGCCTGAAGGGTGTGGTACCTGGCTTTATACGAAGTTCGTGTTGGATTATCTTCGGATCGATCCCTGGCATGTCACCTAACTTCCACGCGAAAATATCTGCGTATTCCTCGAGTAGCTTTATTAGAGCTATCTCTCTTTCTTCATCCATTAAGGTCCTTATCTTGATCATCTTCGGGTTTTTTTTGGTCCCTATATTGATCTCCTTCGCGGGTTCTACGGATGTGAGCGTAGGCTTCGGTTCCCCTAGGAGAGGGAAATTCTTTAATTGCTATTTGGTAGGCTCTTTAGCCTCCTTAGCTGTTGAGGTACTCGCTTCAGTATTTAGAACGATGCTTTCCTTCGTCAAACTTTTTCCAGAAATTTCTTCAAGATAAAGATCAATGGCTTTTTCCTTAGCAGCCTCTTTATTTCGGCTTCTTCGGTATTTCCGCTGCTCATCTTGTTCATTATTGAGCTGATGTTATAGAGCCTGGCATTCTCGACCGGTGACCTGATCTCCTTTTATTTCCATTACCCCTTCGGGCGTTGGAAATCTAAGATACTGTTGATAGGTCGCTGCCACTCCTTTAAGCTTGTGCACCCATCTTCGGCCAATGATGGCGTTGTATGGGGAAGGAGCGTCCACTACACTAAATCGAGTATCAACCTTCATTGGTCCTGCGTTTACTTACAAAACAATATCTCCCAAGGGCTTCGTTGGTGCCCCATTGAAACCATAGATGGTATAGTATGATGACATTAGTTGTTCGTCATTTAGCTCCATTCGTTTGAACATATCGTAGAACAGAACATTAACCGAACTCCCTCCATCGATGAGGATCTTCTTGATATTGTATACTGCCACAGGTAACGTGAGGACCAGAGGATCATTATGATCTTCCATGTCCTCTTTAATGTCCTCAGCGTCGAAAGTCGTCGGTGCGTTCATCCATTGCTCGTGTTCGTCCACTTCTACGCCATCGATTTTGAACAGCTCGCAGTAGTCCTCGAATTGCTTTCTTATCCTTTTCCCTATCTGAGCCGTCAGTGAGGGTCCAGTAGTTTCTGAGCATGAGATGGTGTTGAGCGTTCGGTTATGTAGTTGCAGGAAATCCCACACTACACCCCTCACTATATTTTGTAGATCTAAATCTTATTAATTATCTAAATTTCAAATATAAGTGCTAGAAATTTAAATAGACACATAAGATTTTTTACGTGGTTCGATCAATGTGATCTACATCCACGATTCTTCACTATGATTTTTGAGATTACATAAGAATTAGATTTACAATCTCCATTAATGGATATTTTGTAGAGCTCTAGATTTAATTATTTGGGGAAGAAGATGATAAAGAAAATAAATCTCTCTCCAAAATATTTCTCTCTCTAAAAATGTCCATCCCCTTTCTCTCTCCTGCTCTCCTCTTTATATAGGTGTTTACATAATGGATGACAGCTCACATACAGCTCATATTCTCGCGAGCTCTTTGATAATTTCGCAGGCTCTTGCTACCTTCTCGCGAGACATTCTCACAAGTTATGGAAAATAATGAATCTCGCAATCTCTTCTCGCGAGTTAAGGAAAATAATAAATCTCGCAAGCTAAGAAAATATGTTGTGCGATATTTGAATCCTACATCTTGCCTCTTTTTCCTTGAATATTGCTTGAAGAGCATTCTTTAAGGAAAAATCCGTTGTTGATGTAATCTTTGATCTTTGTTTGATGAAGGAACGAGCGGAAGAATACTGGACTTGAAAAGTACGTACTTGCCTCTATTCTTTTGCGAAGTTCTGAAGCTTTGCGAAAATAAGAAGTATTATCTCTTGAAGTATGCGAAGTATAAAGTATCTTTGAAGAGGTATATGAAGTATGAAGTATCCTTGTAGAAGTATAAGAAGTATTTAATCCTCGAAATATATAAGAAATATGAAGTATCCTTTGAGAATTATAAGAAGTACTTAATCCCCTAAATATAAGAAGTATTGCGAATCCATCATGCGAAACTCCCGCTCCATGTTCTTTGCCTCATGCTATGCTCTATTCTTTTGCGAAGTTCCGAAACTTTGAGAAGTAAATATGAAGTATTAATCCTTGAAGTATAAGAAGTATTGCCTCTGTTCATGCGAAGTTATTATTCCATTTTTGGTGAAGATTCTTGTTGTTCACTGGTGAATATCTTCTTTGGAAGTGATTCTTGCCGAGAAGATAAAGAACATAAAAAAATTTCTTGGTTATCCATAATTGCCTCTGTTCTTTATCTTTGAAGGTAGAATCTTTAAGAAAATATTGGATGAGGGAGTTGTATCTTCATTCTCATTTTGCCTCTGCCTCATGCTTTGTGCTCATGCGATAGTATAATCTCTTCAAGTTGCTTATAATTTTGCGAAATAACCACATTTCGCAAACTAATCACATTCTGAGAAATTATGACTCATTCTCTCATGAAATTCTGAATAATACCTCGAGAGATTCCAAATAATATCGCTGAGAGATTCTGAATAACACTCTTGAGAGATAATAAATAGTTCTCATGAGAGATTCTGGATAATTCTCAGTAAAATTTTGTAAAATACTTGTGCGAGTATAATGCTTATGTAATGATTATGTTATGAAATGTATATGCAATGGTTATGCCATGAAATGCTTATGCAATGCTTTCATGATGCGATTATGATGCTTGTATGATGAGAATGCTTATCTACTGCAATGTATAGGTAATGTTTGTGTTACTTAGCTCATTTCGCCGTTCTAAAATTGATGTAGCTTTAAATCGCTTCCATTCTTCATTTCTCTTATTTTGTCTCTAGTATATGCATTCCTCTTTGTGTATTTATTGTTTCTCGCAAGTTCTTACTTCTGCTTCATCTTTTCTTATTCCTGCACTTCATCCAAATTGTTTATGTTGAATTTTGTCATTGCGACAAGATCGCAGGACGTCTTTACATTTTCATGTAATAACCCCTTGATCTTGCCTTATCATTGTTTTTGTGTGGTCTTATTTTGCCTTCCTAGTTAAAGGTCTTATTTTGCCACCCTCATTGCGACAATATGACAGCCTAAATATTCTTGCGAACATAAAGCCCCATGACATTGCCGTCTTGCGACAAAATCGCAGGACGTCGTTACACTTTCATGTAATGACCCATTGATCTTGTCTTATCATTTCTTAGTATTATTGCCTCTGCAGATGTTTTAGTTGCGACAATATGACAGGCCTAAATATCCTTGCGAACATAAAGCCCCATGACATTGCCGCCTTGCGACGAAATCGCAGACGTCCGTACACTTTCGTGAAAAGACCCATTGATCTCGTCTTACCCTCGCGTTAGTATTATTGCCTCTGCAGGATCATTGCACAAATATGACAGCCTAAATTTTCTTGCGAAAATAAAGCCCCATGACATTTGCGTCTGTTTTGACACTCTCCCTAATGGAGGGTGTCGCCCTTATCATCTCCATGGTTGCCCCTTCAAGGAGGCGTACATCGGCCATACAAGGCTAGCTCCTCCCATCCGGTCTTAACAACAACCAGTTGTTTTCGCAGCCTCTTATCCCTTATACCTATAGGGTTTATGGTTACAAGGCTGCACCCTAAGTGGAGTTTTCTTCGGGCGAGTGCAAAGATGCGCCAAGACTTGTCAAGAGTGGTAAGGAAGTTCCATGCTCCCCCCCACTCTTGACTCAACCGTGTACCTCGGCGCCTTGATCATACGCTGACTCCTTGAAAGAGACCCTCGGTCGTCCAACCAGGGTATAACCTACATATATAGTTGGGAATCCAAGGTATCTCCCCTGGATAGGCTTTCATGGGCCCCAAATCTGCATGACCCAGGTTCCAGGGGCGGTGTAACCTTTTCCCTGGGCCATGTTAAGAGATTCCCCCTTATATGACGCACTTTAGGTCTTACATTTGCCTCTTACGAAATATAATTCGCGAACTAGGGTGTACGCCATAAAGGTTCGTCCCATTCATTTACTCATTCATTGTTGTTAAACCATTCAATCATTCACTTTTGATTATCTCTTCTCATTATCTTTGCGAAATTATCGCATGTCTTCATTCTTTCATTCATCCTTTCATTCATTTCTTCATTTCTGTCACTTCCTTCACTTATTCTTTCATTTCTGTCATTTCTTTCATTCATTCTCATAATAGCGTATCATTTGCGGTTTGTCAGCCGTTGTTGTCTCTTGCGAAGTATATGATTTGCTTGCGAAGCTATCATCCTTGAAATATATGAACGTCGCATAAAATATAAACATCTCACAGCAAAAAGAATTGTGAGAAATGAGATTTGAACTGATAGGTGTAGAATACACCTAATTTACTATCTAGTAGTTTATGCTTTCTTTGCTATTTTTCTTGTAAATTATGTATTTTACGCTTGTTTTGAGTCTTATAGTTACTTTGGAGTCGCACGGAGGAAAAGAAGAAGAAATCACCCTATTTGAGCCAAAAGGGTAAAATTGTCATTTTACCAAGGAGGGAATACTATATGGAGCCCAGCCGAGGATAAGGGGTGACTCAAATTACTGAAGGAAGGACAATAATAGATAAGGGGAGGTCAAAGAGGTGTCCCTTATCCAAAAAGAAGGGAGTGAACTCTGACCCATACCCAAGCCCACATGTCTGATCCACCCATACCCTAACCTAAGCCCATCCATCTACACCTGCTCCACACACGTACCCTGATCCACGACCCGAAACCGGATCCAAACCTACTTCACCTTCACCCTAAATCGAGAAAGGGTTTTTCTTTCTCTTCAATCATTTCTATTTACTCATTTCCACCGAAATCGAATTAAAACAAAGAAACATGACTCGCTAATAAACTCGAGAGGTAAAGTGCATTAGAAATTGAGAACAGAGAGAACTGAGATGAAATTAAAGGAAAGAAAGAATCTGTGTCATGAGGAATCAGAAGTGAAGATGGGTCTCGATGCTGAAGGAATTAGGGTTCGATGCTGTTAATCGATAGAGAGTTGTTGCTGATTACAGAGATGAAGGAAGAAGATGAATCAGAGGAGAACTGAGAGAGATTAGGGTTTGTGATGTTTCTGATGTAGTCGAATGGGAGGATTGATGGAACTGTTGATTCAAGGTGAAATTAAAGATACAGATGTGTCTCCAGTGGTGGTAGTAGAGATTGAGAATGAAGATTCGTTGCAGTGAACCAAGGTGCAGGGGTTCTGTTTTGCAATGTTGATGCTGTTGGTGCAGGGAGAAGATGAACCTAATGTTGGAGAAATTGAATTGGGTGTTCACTGGAAATGATGTTAGTGGTCTCTATAGGACGGAATGTGGCTTGAGACGAGTTGTTGCTGATTCAATTGAAGCTGAGATTGCTACAGATTTGAAGTTATGGGTTTGTGGTGGTCTGAGGTATTGAAATCGATTGAGCTGGTGGATTTGAATGAATGGGTTCTCAGGGAATGAATGAGTTTTTGAAGAATGAGCTCTGTTGCATTGAAAGCAGCAATTGTTTGAGTGGAAGAAGGAGTACACAGGGGATGACGATGTTGGATCTGTTGATGCTTAGGAAAAATGGGTATTATGCTGTTGAAGATAATGAGATGCAGTTCTGGTGGCTAGTGATGTTGGTTCAGAGAAGGTTGTCACTTGGTACTGGTTTTGGTCATGAATAGGCTGAGTAGCTGGTGCAGTTCTAGCTTGGCTAAGGATGAGTGACTGAAAGTGAAATTGCAGTTGGTTGAATGAGACTTGCTATGAGGCAGCTGGAGTGGTACTGGTGGTTGATGTGGAAGATTGAAGTAGGCAGAGCTGATATTGCAAGACTAAGGAATTGGTAAGAATGCGTATGCGGGAAATGAGTGTGTGGAAGGTGCTCCACCAAGAGGTGTTATGAGCAATGCAGATGGCATGACAGTGGTGTTGTTGTTGTTGGCCGGAAGATGCACCAGTTGGAGCTCGGTGGCTGCAATTGAAGCTGCAGCTTTAATGTGATGCAATGAGTTGATGCAAAGGAATCAAGAGAGAGTACAAAGCCGAGATGTGCAACTGGCAGGAGAAACTTGTGGCATTGAAGCAATGGATTGGAGAGAACTGTGGCCTGAGTGAGATGCTGAAGCTACAGAGTGTTTGCTGTCGGTTTTTGAAGCCGGGATGGGTGTGCAAGGAAGTTGCGGTTATGATTGAATGGAATATATGAGTTGTGCATTGCGGGAAAGTTCAAGTAGAGTCCGGCAGACTGAGGCTTGAGCTGGTACTGCGGTGATGATGAATGGTGGTTTTGGTTGTAAATTGGTGGATGGCAGAGACAGAGATTAAAGAGTTTGCAAGATAGCCATTGTGGCTGGGAAGAGCATGGATTGCTGGCAGAGATGCTTGGCCTGTGCAAGCTGTGCAATGGCCTAGGCTGGAGTTCGGGCCGCGAATCAACTCGAAATCGGCGATTCAACTCGATCCAAATCAGTGACTCACCGATTAAGACTACTCGCTGATCGACTCATAGCTGACTCCCTCATCTTGACCCTCTGACTAACAGTTGACTGACGGTTGACCCATTTGACCGTTAGTCTTAACAGAGGACCGGACGGAATATTCCGTCGAATATTCTCTCGACGGAGAAATTTTCAGGTGACCGGCGGTGACGTTTTCCGGCCACAATCCCAGTTTTCCGGCGAGCCAAAATTTCCAGAATTTTCTATGGACTTCTCTCATGGGTGTGAAGACTTGGGCTTGGAATTGTGTGGAGAATTGGACTCAAATTTGGAAAGAGAAGGTGGAAGAGTTGAGAAAAGCTTGGATTTGGAAATTGAGTTGCAAAAGGAAAAGGATTCTATTCCTTAGAAGATTTGGAGAATGTTGAAGCCTATAAATAGAGAAGTTTTCTACAACTTATACACACATCTCTACACACACAACACTTTTCTTTTCTTATTCTTTGTGTGAACTCTTTAACATGAGTAGTTAATTTTATTGATTGAGGATGAATTCCTAGTTCTTAACATGATTTGAGTTTTGTTTTCAAATTCTATCTTGAAGTTTTTCACATAATTATCGTTTGTTTTTACTAATAGGAGTGATCTTAAAGACATTCATGATTGATTGATAGATTGTTTGGGTGGCCAACTAAATTGATTTGTTAATTCGATCTAAAGCTAGTGAAAGTTAGGGGATAAGTAATCGTTTCTTGACTCTTTACATAAGTAGCAAACACGAGACCTCATGAGGGATTCCGTGGAGCAATTGTGTGTAGAAGCAACGTTAGCAAGTGGACCTTGAGCTAAGAGTCTAACTACTAATATCAACCTAAGAAATTCACAAAACTTAATGCATGAGCCAAGTTACATCTAGGTTGAGCTAATTCTAGGTGGCTTGGTGATTAGAATCCTGAGGTCGAGAACTTCCGTGTCCCAGTGATACAAGGGATTTAGGGGTTTAGCACTGAGCTAGCTGCTTTACCTACGGTTGGTGATAATCTGTGACTAATAACAAGTAGAAAAGAACATAACTTTAATCATTGTTTCGTAACGAAGAAGGATTCCTTGATCTCATCTCTCTTATTGCTTTCAACTTTATCTTTTAATTGCTTTGTTTAATTTCTTTTGCTTTTTACACCCCCCTTTCGTGACTATTTTTACAACTAGAATCTCGTGCTCCTCGTGGGATCGACCTTGACTACCCTATATTACTTGTTAATTAGGTAGTAAAGTATTAATTAATTTGTTGTGGTACGACACGCATCAAATTTTGGCGCTCGTTGTCGGGAGCAATGGATGATTTTAGTTGTTTTTATTTTTCTTTTTGCTTTATTCTTGCTTTGTTAGATTCTATTCCGTATCTAACTTGGTTTTTGAATCTTATTTCAGGTATCGGTTTTCCATGTACGGTGGACAAGAGCAAGCATATTACAACAATCAATACGGTTTTCAACCTCAACATTATGACAAGTTCCAACCATCCTTAGGATACAATCAAAACCAATATTTTGGCTATGATAAATTTTCTACAGAACCTTATGGATATTCTCATACATATCAACAACCTTATGACGGGTATGTAAGTGGACAATCACATGGATGGAAGGATAGTTATGCATCTAACAATTTGTTTTCTAGTAATGTGCAGACAGAGAATTTGGAATATACTCCTCTTCATCGTGTTTTTCCTTCACTTTTTCCAAAAGAGGAGATGCCGTCTAGAAACTCTATCAACGGTGGTAAGCGTGTGAACGTCAGGAAACTTGCACAGAAATTATACAAATTGGAGGATGATGGGGACTCGGAAGAGCTTGTCGCAGAAATTAGTAGGACTATTCATATGGAACTTAAACGACGTCGGGATAAAGGTTATGAAACCGATGAAGATTCTTTTTATGGTGAGTCTGAAAATGAAGATGATTGTGTTGAAAAGGACCAACCTTTGGAGACTTTTGAAGACGCTAGTGTAGATTACTCGAGCCTTGATCTTAATAATGATCAATCACCTATTCAAAAGGAAGAGCTTGAGGAAGATGCATTTAGTGCTTGGCAAAAATTTCTTAGGGAAAGATGGGAGTCCGCGGAAGTGTATGAATGTTCCGACAATGAGGAAGTTATTCCAACTCCGGATCATAATAACGATCCTTCACCTATTCAAAAGGAGGAGATTGGGTGTGACTTACCTATTGTTATAAACGGTGTAACACCCGCACATGAAGATCTTACAATCTATACCGATGAGAATCATTTTAGTGAATGGCCCGATTCCGATGATGAGAATGTTGAAGAGATGATGCTAGAGGATGAAACCACATTCATTGATTTTGTGGAAGACCCAATTGAACTTGCTAATGATTTTAATGATGCCGAGACTTTGGTTAAGGTAGAAAACGACGAAGAATGGTTGCAAGGTTTAATAGAGGACCACGATATACAAGAGGTAAGTAATTCACTCGAATTTTTTAAGGATGAAGAGGATTCTATAATACAAGAAATTGTGCAAGGTTTGTCTAACCCTTTGCATATTGATTCTTCTCCTTTACCTCTTATTGGTTTGAATGTATGTGCTTCGAAAGTATTTTTGGATGATTTTGTTTCTAAATACCCACCATTGGAAACACTTGATGCTAACACCATGCAGGTTTGCCAAGAGGAATACATGGAAGTTCCCGAATTCTATGTTCTTTATACACTTCCGAGTGTGGACGAGAATAAGTGTGGGGGAAATTTCTATCAAGCGATAATTTCACTATTGTTTTCTTGTGCTAATATTTGTATGGAGTTATTGTTTTCAAAACAGGTATTATGGGTGGATCCTCAAATTTTCCGATTATTAGTATATGGGGAATGAATCTTGCAAGAGCCAAGTCGGGCCGTCGACTTTAAAACAAGCGCTTAATGGGAGGCAACCCATAGGTTTTGTATTTCTTATCCTTTTGCTTTTTGTTATTTCTTTTTCTTGTTTCTTATCATGTTAAAATTTCCCACCTTGACTTTACTAGGAGGATTCAATTACATTGAGGACAATGTAAGGTTTAAGTGTGGGGGAGTGGTTAAGCATGTTTTTAAAAAAAAATTACAAAAAAATTAAAAAAAGTTTGAAAAAAAAAAAAAAAAAAAGTTTTACATAAAAACTTCAACTTTTAGAGATTTTAGAGTCACTAGCATACTTCTAGGTATGTTTACATAGAGATTTTGACCGACATAATTGAACTTGGAAATGTTAGAGAACTACATTCGGATTTCTTGTTTGTTAGAGTGTTAAATAATGGATTTAATCATGCCGGTGATGCGAATTTGGTGCAGGGAGAAGTGCGTTATTAGAGTTGCTGATCAATCATTAGTGGAGACTACCCGTATTCATATCATGTGAGGCACCGACCCGAAATTTTTCATCTACTAAAGAGCTTCTTTTGAGTGTGTGTCACCGTACGTTAATTCCGGGTAGAATGGTGAGCTACCCAACCTCCCACCAATAGAAGCACTACTCTTTGATCTCTTGAGTGCTAATTTTGTCAATCATGAGGGTGACATCTATAGATGAAAGCCGCCTTCTTGTAGTTCGATTTGCAGTTAGCACCATTCTCTCTCTCGACAACAACGGATCCATAGAAACACATTCATCATCAACAAGGAGCGACATCAAAATCTACAAGGAAAGTTGGAAAAGTTTAAGGTTTACAAGCAACAAAACGAGAAAAATAGCAAATTTCAAATACAAGAAAAGCAACATACAAAGAGCAGATTTTTACATATATGTTGAGGACTTACAATACAATGAGCATAATATACATACAAGTATGAAGACTTATTCATAAAAGCGAAGAAAATTAAAAGGTGAGAATTTTTGAAGTTTATGATTTCAAGACGATACAAGTTGTGAAGAATCAAGCGGTAAAATACTTCTCCCACGGCCATGGTTTATTTTTGTATTTAATTTCTCTTGTTTCAATTTTAATTCAAAAAAAAAAAAAAAAAAAAAAAAAAAAAAAAAGAAAAAAAAAAAAAAAAAAAAAAAGAAACAAGAGAAATATTTGTTAATAAGCCGTGGGGAAGGAAAATTTATAAGGTAGTTTCAAGCGACAAGGATTTTAAGGTAAAAAGAGTTACAAATTGTTAAGGATTTATGAAATTCAAGGGTTTATCATCAATAGTTGAAACCGAAGACGAGGACCATGAAGATCAAGACGAGGAGCGGAAGACGTTTCTATTGGATGCCGTGAGAGTGGTGTTATCATAATTGGCGATCGGATGTGAAGGTAAGTAAGTAATCTCATCCTCGATAATAATGGTTGATTTCCTTTCTTAGAGATCGTCAGAAAAATGGTTTTTCAAAATATTAAAAGATGTGGGTTTTTCAAAATTTCTAAGTTATCCTTCCCACCATTCAACGTGTAGCAGAATTCTCTCTTCATTCCTACCTGCACACATGTGAGAACCATAAAAAGTCAGTTTTTTGAGTGCAATTATCATAAAATCCATTTTGGTGAGGCGTAAGTCGAGGCGAAATGCTTATTGATCGTTTCTCAAACACGCATTCTCTCATTATGGTGTGGTTATTTCTCACTCAACATTTAAGAACGAGAATATGTTCTTTAGTATTTCTAACTTCTTATTACTAGAATGCGTAAACTCTATGTCCTCATAGCTCTTTGGATGCTTGTGACGCTTGAGCGCTTTGAAGTTGTGAGTTTTTAGTTTGATTTGCTCGAGGACTAGCAAAGTCTAAGTGTGGGGGAATTTGATAGGTGTAGAATACACCTAATTTACTATCTAGTAGTTTATGCTTTCTTTGCTATTTTTCTTGTAAATTATGTATTTTACGCTTGTTTTGAGTCTTATAGTTACTTTGGAGTCGCACGGAGGAAAAGAAGAAGAAATCACCCTATTTGAGCCAAAAGGGTAAAATTGTCATTTCACCAAGGAGGGAATACTATATGGAGCCCAGCCGAGGATAAGGGGTGACTCAAATTACTGAAGGAAGGACAATAATAGATAAGGGGAGGTCAAAGAGGTGTCCCTTATCCAAAAAGAAGGGAGTGAACTCTGACCCATACCCAAGCCCACATGTCTGATCCACCCATACCCTAACCTAAGCCCATCCATCTACACCTGCTCCACACCCGTACCCTGATCCACGACCCGAAACCGGATCCAAACCTACTTCACCTTCACCCTAAATCGAGAAAGGGTTTTTCTTTCTCTTCAATCATTTCTATTTACTCATTTCCACCTGAAACTGAAATTAAAACAGCAGCCATGACTGCTAATAAACTCGAGAGGTAAAGTGCATTAGAAATTGAGAACAGAGAGAACTGAGATGAAATTAAAGGAAAGAAAGAATCTGTGTCATGAGGAATCAGAAGTGAAGATGGGTCTCGATGCTGAAGGAATTAGGGTTCGATGCTGTTAATCGATAGAGAGTTGTTGCTGATTACAGAGATGAAGGAAGAAGATGAATCAGAGGAGAACTGAGAGAGATTAGGGTTTGTGATGTTTCTGATGTAGTCGAATGGGAGGATTGATGGAACTGTTGATTCAAGGTGAAATTAAAGATACAGATGTGTCTCCAGTGGTGGTAGTAGAGATTGAGAATGAAGATTCGTTGCAGTGAACCAAGGTGCAGGGGTTCTGTTTTGCAATGTTGATGTTGTTGGTACAGGGAGAAGATGAACCTAATGTTGGAGAAATTGAATTGGGTGTTCACTGGAAATGATGTTAGTGGTCTCTATAGGACGGAATGTGGCTTGAGACGAGTTGTTGCTGATTCAATTGAAGCTGAGATTGCTACAGATTTGAAGTTATGGGTTTGTGGTGGTCTGAGGTATTGAAATCGATTAAGCTGGTGGATTTGAATGAATGGGTTCTCAGGGAATGAATGAGTTTTTGAAGAATGAGCTCTGTTGCATTGAAAGCAGCAATTGTTTGAGTGGAAGAAGGAGTACACAGGGGATGACGATGTTGGATCTGTTGATGCTTAGGAAAATGGGTATTATGCTGTTGAAGATAATGAGATGCAGTTCTGGTGGCTAGTGCTGTTGGTTCAGAGAAGGTTGTCACTTGGTACTGGTTTTGGTCATGAATAGGCTGAGTAGCTGGTGCAGTTCTAGCTTGGCTAAGGATGAGTGACTGAAAGTGAAATTGCAGTTGGTTGAATGAGACTTGCTATGAGGCAGCTGGAGTGGTACTGGTGGTTGATGTGGAAGATTGAAGTAGGCAGAGCTGATGTTGCAAGACTAAGGAATTGGTAAGAATGCAGATGCAGGGAAATGAGTGTGTGGAAGGTGCTCCACTGAAGAGGTGTTATGAGCAATGCAGGATGGCATGACAGGGTGCTGTTGTTGTTGGCCTGGAAGATGCACCAGTTGGAGCTCAGTGGCTGCAATTGAAGCTGCAGTTTAGTGTGATGCAATGAGCTGATGCAGTGGAATCAAGAGAGAGTACAAAGCTGAGATGTGCAACTGGCAGGAGAAACTTGTGGCATTGAAGCAATGGATTGGAGAGAACTGTGGCCTGAGTGAGATGCTGAAGCTACAGAGTGTTTGCTGTCGGTTTTTGAAGCCAGGGATGGGTGTGCAAGGAAGTTGCAGGTTATGATTGAATGGACTATATGAGTTGTGCATTGCAGGGAAAGTTCAAGTGGAGTCTGGCAGACTGGAGGCTTGAGCTGGGTACTGCGGGTGATGATGAATGGTGGTTTTGGTTGTAAATTGGTGGATGGCAGAGACAGAGATTAAGGAGTTTGCAAGATAGCCATTGTGGCTGGGAAGAGCATGGATTGTCGGGCAGAGATGCTTGGCCATGCAAGCCGTGCAATGGCCTAGGCCGGAGTTCGGCCGCGAATCAACTCAGAAATCGGCGATTCAACTCGATCCAGCTCAGTGACTCAGCTGATTAAGACTACTCAGTGACTGACTCATAGCTGACTCCCTCATCTGACTTGACCCGCTGACTAACAGTTGACTGACGGTTGACCCATTTGACCGTTAGTCTTAACGGAGGACCGGACGGAATATTCCGTCGAATATTCTCTCGACGGAGAAATTTTCAGGTGACCGGCGGTGACGTTTTCCGGCCACAATCCCAGTTTTCCGGCGAGCCAAAATTTCCAGAATTTTCTATGGACTTCTCTCATGGGTGTGAAGACTTGGGCTTGGAATTGTGTGGAGAATTGGACTCAAATTTGGAAAGAGAAGGTGGAAGAGTTGAGAAAAGCTTGGATTTGGAAATTGAGTTGCAAAAGGAAAAGGATTCTATTCCTTAGAAGATTTGGAGAATGTTGAAGCCTATAAATAGAGAAGTTTTCTACAACTTATACACACATCTCTACACACACAACACTTTTCTTTTCTTATTCTTTGTGTGAACTCTTTAACATGAGTAGTTAATTTTATTGATTGAGGATGAATTCCTAGTTCTTAACATGATTTGAGTTTTGTTTTCAAATTCTATCTTGAAGTTTTTCACATAATTATCGTTTGTTTTTACTAATAGGAGTGATCTTAAAGACATTCATGATTGATTGATAGATTGTTTGGGTGGCCAACTAAATTGATTTGTTAATTCGATCTAAAGCTAGTGAAAGTTAGGGGATAAGTAATCGTTTCTTGACTCTTTACATAAGTAGCAAACACGAGACCTTGCGGAGGGATTCCGTGGAGCAATTGTGTGTAGAAGCAACGTTAGCAAGTGGACCTTGAGCTAAGAGTCTAACTACTAATATCAACCTAAGAAATTCACAAAACTTAATGCATGAGCCAAGTTACATCTAGGTTGAGCTAATTCTAGGTGGCTTGGTGATTAGAATCCGGTAGTCGAGAACTTCCGTGTCCAGTGATACAAGGGATTTAGGGGTTTAGCACTGAGCTAGCTGCTTTACCTACGGTTGGTGATAATCTGTGACTAATAACAAGTAGAAAAGAACATAACTTTAATCATTGTTTCGTAACGAAGAAGGATTCCTTGATCTCATCTCTCTTATTGCTTTCAACTTTATCTTTTAATTGCTTTGTTTAATTTCTTTTGCTTTTTACACCCCCCTTTCATGACTATTTTTACAACTAGAATCTCGTGCTCCTCGTGGGATCGACCTTGACTACCCTATATTACTTGTTAATTAGGTAGTAAAGTATTAATTAATTTGTTGTGGTACGACACGCATCATGAACCCTTGACCAGCCTCTTTATATTCTCGCACCATACCAACTGTTCTAACCTCATTTGCGAAATTAACTTGCGAGATAATCATCAACTTTCTTCTTTGCGAGATAAGCAATGTCTGTGTGAAATTTTGCATAACAAAAATAAATGTGCGAGAGCAAGAATTGATCCTGCGACCTTCTGCTCGCGCTCATGCCTCCCGACCAACCGTGCTAGCCAAGCCTCTGCGAAATGTTTCTCGCGAAATAATCACTTACTTTCTTCTTGCGAAATATACTTGCGAAAAACCCATGCGAAAAATACACGTTCGTTGAGATTTGAACTCGCGACCATGAACTCATTAATTTCGCAGGTGACCAACTCATGCTGCCTCTTGTTTGCGAAACAATGAAACAACCTTGCGAAATTATCCATTTTTTCCCTTCTTTGCGAAGCAAAAAATTCTTTGCAAGGAGGGAGATTCGAACCCGCGACCTTAAGCTCCTCATGTTCGCTCGTGACCAATTGTGCTACTCCTCCTGTGCGAAAGGGTCGCAGAATGCTAATACATGACTTATATTCACCCTTTGATATTCAAGGAAAAAGATGACAAAAATTCTTCGCGAAGGGTAAGACTCGAACTCGCGACCTTATGTTTATACTCTTCGCCAAAGGACCAATTGTGCTAGCTCTTTGTTTGTAAAAGAAACACACAATACTATAACTTTATTCACTTCTTCGCTCTCGGAAGTTCAAAAATATGTAAAAGGTGGGATTCGAACTCGCAACCCCAAGCTTATTCTCTTCGCGAATGACCATCTGGGCTACTTGCTGCTTGCGAAGGAAACACACAATGCTATAGCTTTATTCCATTTTTTCCCCTCTTGAAAGTTCAAAAATATTTGAAAAAATATGACTGTGGCGAGATTTGATCTTGCGACATCAAGCTTCTTCGCTCCAACTCAAACCATCTGTGCGAGCTTCTTTTTGTGATAAAATTCACAGCGTTTTGTTCTTATCCTTTTCTTCATTCTTCCTTTATTTCCTTCAACAATTTTCCTTTTGATTTTTCTCCTGAACACGGAATTCTTTCATTCAAACTTTAATTTTCTTCCTTGAATTTCACCACAACAATTAATTTTTTCTCTTCTTCTTTTCATGTCTTTAAATTGCTGATGCTGTTTACTCCCTGAAAGTGTGATTTCTTCCATGAAATTTCCATTTTTGAACCTAAACTTTGTAGATCTAGAAAAATATGAACAATAACTAATTTTCATGGAAATTTCTTGATCCAACAAGTTACAGGGAAGGATAAAATCCATTATTCTCTCCCCTGTTTCTAGCGCATATGTAGTTGCAGGAAATCCCACACTACACCCCTCACTATATTTTGTAGATCTAAATCTTATTAATTATCTAAATTTCAAATATAAGTGCTAGAAATTTAAATAGACACATAAGATTTTTTACGTGGTTCGATCAATGTGATCTACATCCACGATTCTTCACTATGATTTTTGAGATTACATAAGAATTAGATTTACAATCTCCATTAATGGATATTTTGTAGAGCTCTAGATCTAATTATTTGGGGAAGAAGATGATAAAGAAAATAAATCTCTCTCCAAAATATTTCTCTCTCTAAAAATGTCCATCCCCTTTCTCTCTCCTGCTCTCCTCTTTATATAGGTGTTTACATAATGGATGACAGCTCACATACAGCTCATATTCTCGCGAGCTCTTTGATAATTTCGCAGGCTCTTGCTACCTTCTCGCGAGACATTCTCGCAAGTTATGGAAAATAATGAATCTCGCAATCTCTTCTCGCGAGTTAAGGAAAATAATAAATCTCGCAAGCTAAGAAAATATGTTGTGCGATATTTGAATCCTACAGGTTACCCTCGGGGAGTTGGACTTGCTTGCTTCGTTTTTCCCTGTCATCGGTTTCTGCCTTCTGAATGTATTGCTTGAGATCTCCAGCGTCAATCAACTTTTGGATCATTATTTTGAGATTCTTGCATTTCTCGGTCTGGTGCCCGTTGAAGCAGTGATACTCGCAATATTCTCTTGACTTCTCAGATCTTGGGGGCTGCTTTTCTTTGGACCATGGCCACTCTAGGTTCTCCCGATCCTTGATCTCCCTCAGGATGCGGGTGTAGTTGGTGTTCAGCTTCGTGTAGACCTGGTCTTCAAATTTCTGGTCATCACGCCGACGATCGTCCCTTCGACCTCTCCTATCTTCGCTAGGCCGCTCGGTTGAACCGCCCCTCTTTGATCCGCTGGCTTGTTCCGATGAGATCTCTGGGTCTGGGCTCTGGGATTTTCCCGCTGGATTTCTTCTAACCTAGCATACTTTTCGATAATTACTCGAAGGTCTCCTTCGGTCGTCGGAACGCTTCCATGAATCTCGACAAATAGCGGGCTCATCCTATCCAACCCCCACTTGTAGCAGTTAATTCTGACCACTGGATCTACGTTCCCTATTGCCTGGCAAATCTTGTGCCATCTGTCAGTATATTCCCGGGTTGTCTCCTTGTAAGCGATTGCCAATGAGAATAACTTATCCATCCCTGCGTTAACAGCCTTGTTGTACATGTATGTCCCCGAGAACTTCTCAGTAAGATGGCCGTAGGAGTCGATGGAGTTTGGTGGAAGGTTATCGAACCAAGATAACGCCGACCCTTTCAAACTTGAAGGGAAATATCTGCATAGGATTGCGTCATCTTGATCCCATCGAGCCAACATACGATTGTAATACCGAAGGTGGGACGCCGGGTCGCTGTATCCATCGTAACACTCAAACGCTGGGATAGGGCACTTATGAGGAATGAGAGCTCTGGCCAAATGCGGAACTAGTGGGGTGGTGTTGCCTTCTTTCATCACCTCTTCTAGTCTTCCCCCCCCCATTATCTAGATTTCAGTTGCTTGATCTCAGTCATCATTTCAGCACGAAGGTCCTCCATTGCTCTCTGATGATCATCTCGGATTTCGGATCTCTCCAATCTTCGGCTCTCACTATCAAAGTAGTCTGAATCCTCTGGCACGTAATCTGGATCAGATGATCTAATTCCTCTGGTTACTCATCGGTTCAATGGTTCGGGATTTGTCACAACGATCCTTCGATCGTGGTTCGGCTCTGGTGCTTTAGAATTTGCTTCGTCATGCTGCTGCGCTGCCCCTATGTTTTGGGCAATTTTGTCTTTGAGTTCCTTATTTTATCGAGCTAATAATGCCACAGCCTCTGCATATGTCTTCTGTTTCTTCTTCAATTCCTCAAGCTCTGCTATCAATTGGGGGGAATGATTCGATCCTTGGTTTGGAGTTCCGATCCGTCCTTGCCCCCCAATGGCCATAGTGTGATCTTCATCAACTGTTTGGATCAAGGGGTGGGGCGGTTCGGAACTTAACAACTGCAATTCCACATGGGGGGGCGTCGGTTGTATAACTAGCAGAGTCTGGTTCTGATCGTTCGTTGTCGGCATTCCAAGGGCTGGCTATTGCATCGTTGATTTTGCAAATCCTTCTCGTTGTTGGTGAGCTCGGGAGGCCACGGCTGTATTTTCTGCTTCAGCTTTAGCTGCCATAGCTTTGAGGGCTGCCGTTGCTCCGATTTTGACATCTAGGGGTGAAGTAATTTCCGCTGCATCTGGCTTCTGAATTGGTGCCTTCGTCTTTTCACCCTTTTGTTTACTGCGTGTCATAACTGGTGTCGTCCTTGGTGTTTCTTTGGACGATGCCTTGGTCTTTCCCACATCCTTCGCTTTTTCCATCTTCGATCCCTTTGCCTGCACATGTAAAACATCATCGAAAATCCAATATCCATGTGGGTCCTGTTAGTAAAGTTAATCCCAATGTGAAGGCCATAAGTATAGTAAACTCAACCAAAGCTTTTGAGGGATCGTGAAAAGAGAAAGATTTGAAAAGGCAGATCCAATAATTATAAACACAGATCTCCTCATGAATCTGAATTTTTTTTTTTAAGAGAAGTGCAAATCGATCGGTTTTAAGCATGAAAAACGTGGAAAACTCTAAGAAAAGCGCATCAGTGTATAGATCTTTCAGTTTTAAACATGGAATGTAGGCAACATTCTAAGAAAAGCGTTAGATCCCCAAGCTTTGAATTCGGAAAACATGGAAAACTCTAGAAAATGCATAGATCTGTGAGTTTTGAGCTTGGAAAACATAGACAACTTCTAAGAAAAGTATAAATCTATAGGTTTACTTAAATCCGGAGACGATAAGTTTTAATCACATGAAGAGAATTGTTTTTGAAAGAATGACTTCGATTGTTAGCTTAAATCCGAACACTATTATTTAGAGAATAGCACGAGGAGCCAAAAAATAGGTAAAATCACAGGACAAGATAAATCTTTTACCGGGACAGAGTCCCTGTTTTTAGCGCCAGATTGTGAACACATAAATAACGATGGCATCCACGTGTTCACAAACAATATTCGCATTCATTCATACACTTATAAAGGAGAATAAATCATAAGTATACTATGTTGAAACGATGACTCATCGACTCAGAGCCTTCGGGCTCGTCCTTATCTAGTTATGGGGGAGTAAACTAGCTACTCATACGACCGAGATATGTAATAGATCAATGTATAGTAATAAAGACAGAAAGTAAAGTGTTGAATGTAAATGAGACGATGATTTACGTGGTTCAGCACTAAGGCCTACGTCCACGGGGGTTGGTGTTTCACTATGTCTTTAGAAGTTACAATGAAAATCAAATGACTCTGTGTGAATAACGAAGCCAAAGGGGAAATAGAACTCATACTTACTCTTCCTATTTCTCTCTCCTATTCTCTTACTCAAGTTTGGTCGACCCCTCTTCTGTCAGTGGAGAGGGGTATTTATAGGGATAGTACATGGGGTCCACTATCAAAGATATTTATGACCGTATCTTCTTGGTCTTTGCGCTGGACCCGCTGGTATCTTCGTTCTAGACCCATGGCTCCAACGGTCATATGTGGACACGATGGGTTGCCTCTTTCTCCTCCACAAATCAATTGACACGTACCCTATGCTTTAGGGTGTTTAATGCGGGTGGTTGGGGCGGTCTGCACGCGTCAGACAGATGTCTGATGCCCCCATCACATCCTCGTCAGTGAGACTAATCCTCACCGTCGATCTTGGATCTTCCTCGAGATGAGATAAAGCAGATCTTTGGATGTTCTTCAGTACTTCGCGGTGGCTCGTTCTTTCAGTGCTCCTCGAATCTTAACCTTCGGTTTATCTTGATGATTGATATATGTAGATGACATATGCCCCTTGGGTGTTGAGACGTGGCATCGTGCTTGATGTCTCAAACTGTGTATCCTCCACTGACACGTGGCGAGTGATGAATTATGTGTATACAATGAGCTAAATTAGTTCCATATACTAAACCAAACAAATTAATACTCCTGTTTATTGGTAGGTTAGGTAGAACACTGATCACTACTCTTGTCCTCATCTATTCGGATTAAGTGCCCATTTGCCCATACGACACAATGATTCAAAGCCAACAAACGAAGAGTGACATGTTTCCGGACAAGGAAGTGTTTGGTGCATATGCACAAAAGTTAAGCGATTGAGTTCAGTTGTGTGGCTAAACTTGAATACTAGCCACGAACGCGGCTTGTACTTTGTACGACACTCTCCCTAAAGTTGAGAAGAAGTGGTGGGTACTTTTAAGAGTGACAGAGTTATTTTGGATTAGTCTCTAATTATTTTGAGAGAAATTCTAACGGCATAGAAAATCATTTTGGATTCGCTGCTCAATATTTTCGTGCCTTGTTTAGTCAAAAGTATGCAACCGCCAAGACAGCCGTTTTTGTCTTTAGACTTCTGTCCAAAGGTAATTGTTAGTGATTTTTCAAAACAAACAACCAAGAAAAAGAAAGAGCAGTTAGTAGAAAAGTTCAAATTTTGCGCATTGGAATTTTTTGCACAGTTGACCAGCCGGCATTCGGCAAAAGAAAAATGTGAACCGTCAGCGTATATATCTAGATGTTTTAAATCGGTTAATTCGATGTCCCTAGAAACCAAAAAATTGGAAGGGCACTTCAAGAGTGTGCAGCCCCGACCAATACAACAAAGAACTGGACCCGGAGAGAGTTTGTATTTGCAACGTTCAACCAGCTTCCAAAGCATGCATCCCACTGATGACATATCTATAGCCTACAGGGCTACAAACACGGACAGAGCCGAGATTTATTTTTGTGGTGCAAAATTTGTTTTCGGGTACAAAAATTATGTTAGGGGTGCAAAGAAGCATAGTTAGGCTTGAAAATAGATTTATTTGGGCTAAAATTAGGCTTTGGACCCGGCTGGTTCTGGGGTGCAAGTGCACACCTCTATATTGAGGAGGCTCCGTCCCTAGTTACAAAAAGTTAGTTAACATCGATCCAGAGTCCAGACCTGAAAACAAGTTGACTCCATTTATTCATACCTATATTTGTTGGTAATTGACGTCATTAACTATATCGGAATGGATACCTATCCAATATTCAAAGCCCTTTTCCAGTAGCAAGTACCAGGTTGGGCAGAGATACTATCTCGTAAAAATCTAATCTCCAAGATATGGTTAAGTTTCTACACCGGCTCACCTGTCTGGGCAACCTGTCGGAGACAGTAGTAAATCCTTGGCACCTTCCATGCCGCTGGTGGAACAGGGGTGGTCACACCATTTTAGTAGGGTTTACGCATTCGCGACCGTTAAAATAGCATACCCATGTTATCCCTGCCCAGGGCATGCAGTGCTACAGGGGGAGTCCCCCTTTCACGATCCTGCTGCCTTGCATAGCCACAGGAGAGAGTCCCTCCTTTCACATATGCTAGGATGATTCACATGTTCACTGTTGTAAGGGACAATAGTCGATAACTTTTCGACAGCTAAGCACAGGGGACCAAACTATTCTTTCCCTCTGATGACCGAGGAAAAAGCTGAAGAGGTAGTCGGGCTTGTTGTCGTCGCGTGAAACGGGGGCCAACCAGCACCGAAGACCAAACACCACTCATACGCCAACACGTATTGTCCCTCAAGGAACGACCGTCACAGGAAAAACTAGCAACTCATGTCTGTGGTGACAAGAGGAACACGAGCTCCCGGGGCAAGTCCATCCCAGTGGACACGCTGTGCGCGAACATCGGAATGGATACCTATTTCTGTCGGTAATTCACGTAATTAACCATATAGAAATCGAAATAACACTTTGCCAGTCAGGTGGTACACAAGTAACACAACTTCTGGCATTTCACACAAAAGCATCGTATCTATGCATACATCAGAAGTTAAAAACCATGCATATACCCATTAAAGTGGGGGAAAATTTTGATCGCGCGGCGCGATCAAAATTGAACGCGCCTTGACAACGGTTGGATATACAAGATGTGACATCAGCAAACAGTGGAGATAACTGGAATTAACACCCGATTTTTTTGAGTTGTCGTATCTTTCCAAGAAATTTTATTTACCCAAATCTTCGTATCTTCCTTTATTTTTGGCGCCAACCATTCCATTTAACCAAACCTTCGTACAATAGAACCTCCGTATATTGGTACTTCATATATTAATAACCTCTACATATTAATAAAAATTTATGGTCTCAACTTGGGTCAGTGAGAAACAGTTATAACCTCTCCAGTTTAATATTAATGATTTTCCCAGTTCCGTCTTAAAGAATTTACCTCCAAATAGTAATAATCAAATATTATATTAAAAATATATATCTACTTACATTAAATTTATGGTTAAACAAAATACTTATCTATAGTTATTTGAGAGAAAAAAAATGGATTACTACAACATCTTTTAACTTGCAGATGTGTAATATCTCATCAACATAGACACCTTCTTGTTGAAGCCAAAATATTTCCAACTTGCCGAGCATGTTTAAAGCTTTTTGGAACTACAAATTCCAAGATATATACAAGCACTTGTATATTGAAACTATAAAAATGTATATACATCATCTGAATACAACTAGAAATACATTGCCCATACATTGAACTTAAATTTTTACATTTTATATGGGTACCCCTCTATGTTAATAACCTTCATATATTAATAATTTTGTTGATGCCCAAGAGTATTAATGTAGAGAGGTTCTACTGTATTCTTTCTTTATTTTTGACGCCAACTGGTGAAACACACAGAGATCATTATTTCCGACAGTTTAAAAAGTTTTCTCACCTTCCATATCTTCTTAACCCTTGCATTTCTACTTCAATGATCGATCAATCATGGCAATGCCGAAACACTACTAACTGTTAACATCACCTTCTTTACCTTACTGTGTAGATAGTTGTCTACAACCATTTTTGGGATATTTGTCTGAGTAGACATATGCATTAGTTTGCAGCAACCTAGCACATCACATGGTTTAATGATTTTTTTTTTGAAGTACAGAAGTGGAATGAAGTTGTATTAGACTTGACTATGTAGTCAAGAATCAATATATAACACCGGAAAATAGTAAATTGTTTTCAAACAAAAATAACCAAAATATAAAACTCAAATGCAACTTTAAAAGTATTAATTGTTTCCTTCTCCAACTAAAAGAGTCGTTCATTAAATGACGTAGAATGCTAGTATTTGAAATTAAACTTAGTGTGTGGGAACGAGCAAGAGAGAGGAGAGCACAAACGCGGAAGCAATAAACGACTACATTGATAATCAATTCGGTGTGTAAACTCTCATGGCTCAACAACCTATTTATAGTGTTAACAAACTTAACTACCAAGTAAATAAAACTTTCCTAACAAAGATCAAACTATAAACAAAGACTCTTCTAGAAAATTCCAAACTCTATACGTAACAAATTATAATACTCCAAAACTTGCTTCTCAAGTTTACTTCATCTTCAAGCTAAACACACGGTGTCAACTTGTGCTAGTTGCTTCACCGAACCGTGTCAACTTCAACTAGTTGCTTTACCAACGCAGAGGTAACTTGTACTAGTTGCTTCAATGACCACTTCACCATATCTTGGTTTAACTTCAAACATCCTCCCTTAAACCAAGATATTCTTAACAAACCCTTAAAATGCTAGAAACACTATTGTTATGCTCTATCAACTTGCTAACCAAACACGAAACCAAATTTTTTACCTACTTCAATCGCAGGATTTCCTCACAGAGCATTATAGTTCTACCTCACTCTTCAAATTCCACACTGGAATTGCTTCACTTCTCAGGTCCCCTTGATTTCTTCAGTAGAATGTGATCGTCTTAGGCGGCATGCTGGGAAATTTTGTCCCACCGTCTTCTCGATAAACATTTCCTAACAAGTCCGTCTTTCTAGTCGGACAAGCTCCAGAATCACTAGTAATTTTAATGCGATCAATCCACTTGCTCATTCAAAAGACTACATCAAGTCATGTCATTTTCTTTTATCAAGAGTCACAACCGACAGTTGTGATGTTTATTACAACTGATCTTTTAACAGTTCACAAACCTTTCTTCTCTTCACCACTGTTCCAGTCACATTTTTTTTTTGCGAAACCTTCGCACTTCTTTAGTTTTCAAGATTCTCTCACAATCTTGTCATCACGCTTCTGCCACAAGCGTTATATTGTTGTTACAAAGTTTTCCATACAATTCAGAATTGCCACACTTCTAAATTTATAACAAATTTTCCATGTTGTGAATAATTCGAATTTATAACCAACCTCTTATCAACAGTCTTGTTATAACTCTGAACACATAAACATACTTCTTTACCACAACTTCTAAAAACGATCATTCCTTACTGTGCCTCATTGTTGTCAAATCATGAATACACAGCGACAACGTAATCCTTACCTTTCATTACCATGACCTCAAACACCGCAGCTGACTCACTTCTGTTCTCTTCTCAAATTCATTGTTTGCCTAAACTTCTAAAACAATCCAATAATCTTTTCAACCAATTAATCAAATCACGGCAGTAACAACATTTTTTTTTACCGCGAGCTTCTCCCTGAAATCCATTACTTCCTAAACTGAGTAATCATCCTCAAAACTTCCATAAGAAATCCATTTAATCCTTGCAATCAACGACATCAGATCAGTTTTCAACTGATTTTCTCATCGCCAAAAACTTGTCCTCCTAACCCCCTGTCTTCATGTTCTGACTTCCTCCATCGATTTCAGCACAAGAACAAGCTCCTAATCCTCTTCTTCATATTCAATTTAACGACAACAAAAATAAATCAACGGCAACAACCCTTCATATTCTCTTACTCCTACCTGCAATTAGCAAAAATTTTGTTAGTATTAGAGATTCCTCAATAAGAACCATGACCTAATTCATCAATCAGGGTTGAAAAACAAGTTAACATTAATTTTTATTTTTTTCAAAAAAGTTCAGTACATAGATATT